>JASDQU011402795.1:26649-51519 GCA_032191745.1 Picea mariana | reverse complement strand
AGCACTTGCTCATAATGAGTTTGGGAGAAGTAAAAGGGTTTTTTAACAGTTTCTTTTTATCACAATCTGGTAAGTATGCTCTTCCCTAATATGGGAGTATTAAAATGAAGTGCAACCAGCTTACAACATTACAATATTTAATGAAGTATCCTATAAAAAGCCATGAATAGGGTATCTATTACACCAAAGTCTTCAAGGAATTGCACCTGGCCCTAAATATATTGAACGACCCACTTGCACGGTCGACATGGCCTAGAAGAGGCAAAACATATCTCTGAGAATTTAAACGGAATATCATCACCCCCTCTTAACCATCGAACCAAAACACGAAACATGGGGAAATTTTGAAGCATACTTAAACCAATACCCAAACAAAATTATAAGCAATACAGAATGATAGAACCCAAACGAAATTACAAGCAATACAAAATCATAGAAATTTCAATGAGTATTAAAAAGGATTAGATACGTGAGCAACAAGAAAACTGCAAGGCTTGATGGGCACTCTGAAAATAAAAATTAACCTCCACTCATAGTATCTATACATGTAAAAATGCAGAAATTTCAATGACTAATGAGGAGGTGAGAAAAACACCCAGTTGAAATGTATGTCCATGTGCATTTAAGAAAAGTCAGGAGGAACAAAATATGAGCAGGAAAAATACAAAAATGGCTAACTCCATCAAATCCCAGTACAGCTAATAACCGATATAAATGAAAGCTATTGGATGAAGTCTTACATGAGAATGTAGATGGCGTTGTTTTCGGGTTGAGAAGCTGACATACTGAGCACCGATGTCTCCAGTACCCCATAGTAGTCCAGAGCTTATAACTTGAGTAGAAACTGGATTGGTAACTAGCTGCGTTTGATACCACTTCCATGCTCGCATAAGCATCTTCGATTCCTAATTTTAAAATCGAATTCCAAGCAAAACGTATTGGATGCTTCTGCCCTGATATATTTTACCGCTTTTATAAGGTAAAGTTTTCACCAATACGGCTCTCCTTGGTGTCTAATTTTCCTGTTGGCCTTTCCAAATATCTTTTATATTTCTTTCTGAGAAAGAAAAAAGTGAGAACCAACACGGCTCTTCACGGTGTCTAATTTTCTTGTTCGCCCTTTGTCTTTATCATAAATCCAGTGATTCCCTCGAATGTGGATGTCGTTATTTGGATTTTGTTTTGGTTCATTTTCAGTTTTTACTCCCAAAACACATAGATCATTTCATTTGTGTGGAAAATTATTAGGGTAGTTGTTGCAAATTAGTATTAGAAAAGTTTTGACAGTTGATTTTGTTATAGATGTGTTATATTTTTTTGCATGTGTATTCTGTAATTATTTGTAATTATTTACTAGGTGTTAGTTGTAATCAAGGTTTGAGGTAGTTCACAGAAAAAAAATTGGGTTTGGTTTTTGTTATTTTTTCTTATTTCTGTACTTTTCTATGAATGTTTCAACCCATTGTAATATAATTCTAGTTAAATGATTAAGGGTGCAATTTAATTTGACATAATAGATTAGGGTTTTTTTTTTCATTTTTTCTTATTTCTGTACTTTTCTATGACTGTTTGAACCCATTGTAAAATAATTCTAGTTAAAGGATTAAGGTTGCATTCTAATTCGAGATAATAGATTAGGGTTTTGGATGTTGCGGGATACTTAAATATTGCAGTGAGAATGGTAAGTCAATACAATGAAGAATATAGAGGTGCACCTCTAAGTTTTGTTGGTTTTCCTCGTTAAGGGTTTTTAGGGTAAACCTTTGTGTATTGTGTCTATGTCATTCTTTACTTTATGTTTACTTAAGAATCTATATGCATTGTTTTACTTGAACTGGTTTGAAACTTAGAAGCACAATGTAAGGTAGCTAGAGAGGTAGTAGGGGGGCCCAGAGGGCCCATAGTGATAATAATGGAGGTCATTCAATGTAAGGTGGACTAGGTCCACTATATTATTAAATAAGACCCACTATGGTAGTTAGATATAATAAATGTAAGAGGACTTCTTAAAAGGTTCTACTTCTAGAAGATTCCTCCTCTAGAATGTTCTTAGGTAATAGTAGCACTATATAAAGGGGCTCAAGCAATGTAATGAGACATGAAGGGAAATATTGTATTTGGAGCGGTAGCTCAATAGGAGGATGCCCCCTCGAAGAGGCAAGTGAACAGGAGAGGATCCCTTCTATAATAGGATCCATTGTATGGTGTTGCCCTACCTCAAGGGTTTCTATAATAAAGTTGTGGTTTTCTATATGGTTTCATAGATCTTGTGTGGTGATTGTATTCAGATATCTTTGGATCTATTGTAATATTTTGTATTCAGGTCTTTGGAACTTAACACACAATTGGTTGAACCATCTGCCCAAGGCATGTTTCAAATGAGGAAGCCATAGGTTACAAGTTCAAATCTGGTTGAGGCCCTTAGGGTTAGAGTCACTATTGTGTTCCCAAACTTATTAATCTTATGTGAACCTGTGTACTCATTGTTAATATCCATGTTGTTATCATTATTGTTGTTTTTAGAGGTAAATCAAATATACAAGCATAATCACCTTGCAACCAACCAAGCATTGTGTTATTATGAATGTTGTATTAGCAACAATTGGATACAAGGTGGTTTATGAAGCATTGCATTTAATTTGATACAAGGTGGTTTAAGAAGCATTTGATTTTAATTTGATACAAGATGGTTTATGAAGTTTCTATGTTGATGTCATAGTATCCTCATTCACCCTAGTAGTAAAATCACTTAAAGTTGCTTGTGTGTTGTGTGGGACTCCTTGTAAATGTTGCCTTTTGTGGTTTCTTCTTTCATTGTAAGCTTGCTAAAAATCAAAGTGGCATATCTATTGTTGAGTGTTTATGGTCTACTAATATATCAATGAGTGTTTACCACGGCTAACCCATATTCAATTCTTAACACACCCCTCGATGAAGATAAATGTGCATAGAAAAACTCTACCTGTGAATCCCATCAATACGCAAGTACTCCAAGGTATCATTCGGGACAAGAAAATGAACCAAGCCAAATGATGCATTGTAATTGGTATATTTTGAGACTCCAACAACCTCAAATCAATTGACCAGATGAACATGAATAAAGAAGAGAAAAGCAAAAAATGATTAGGTTGTCAATATAAAAGATTCCTCGGCTAGGAGATTCAAAAGAAGGATACCTCTCCTTAAATGTTGTGGCATGGCCAACTCAATATTTGGCTTTTAGTGTGAAAAAATTATAATTAGACACATAGACTTAGTCAGAGGGTTTAAAAGTTGAATATTCAACCCTAGATATAAGCTTTGTAGAGGTAAAAATGTTGAATATGAGACTTGAAGAAGGGTGTATCAACATTGGTGTATGTATCTTTCTTCTAACTATCTCTTCTCCATCAAACATTGATAGAGAAAGTTAACATGTCTTTAGATGGTTTTCTTCACATCATGGTTGTTGTCTCCCTTTTCTATCTATTTCTTATGATCTACTCATTGTTCTTGACAAGTAGGATTAGTGCATCTTTAAATGGGTTTCTCTACATAAGGATTGGTGGTCTTAAACTTATTTTCCTACTCACTACTCATCAAGGTTGATAAGAAGGACTAGTTGATCTCTAGTGATCAAGGCTTTTTCTACATCTAGAATGGTAGTTTTCCCTTATCTTGCATTTTCTTGCACTTTCCTCCTTATCCCCTCAAATCCTCTGGATTTGAAGGCTAAAACATCTAGCAACATCAATAAGAAGTTACGACCAATCACACATAAAATGTTGAAGGAATATATCATACAAACCTTGACCCTATGGAGGATGAAATGTGCATGGAGTTTAGAGCTTGAATGACTAGAGTTGTGCCAAAGTGTCTCTAAACTTGGCAAAACTCTTAAACTCTGAGATAGCAAAACTCGCTCCTAGAGTAGACATGATACTAGTCACATATTCTCCATGTGGCACAACCCATATTTTTTATTCACGAGAAGGTGGGCTTGGTGAAATTCATAAATTGCAAGGTATTCAACAAGGATGTTATCATTTATGTAAACTTCTCAACTATGAATATGTTGGAAACCACTCAAGATCTAAAAGTTTTAATAGTTTCCAAATCTGAAAAGGTGTCTCTTACCCTTACGAAATTTGAAAAATCATTGAATATGAGGTAGCCCTCAAGTTCTAAAGGCTTTTGATGTTATGAAGAATCAATTATGTTTTGATCCTTCTAAGCTCCAAACGTTTTATGGAAAATTCATTAAGTTTGACTTGCCTTGGAGATCAAACAATTGACTCTACCAAACAGTTCAACTTTAAGTCTCTTGACATTCTAAAAATTGACTAAGTGTGAAAATGTTTCCCTAAGCTCATAGACTTTTCCTTTAAAAATTGTCTTGTAAGGCCCAAAACTCTTTGATTATTCTAACTCCTAGGAAGTGGCCAAGTGCTAGGGCTCCTTATACTTCAAGAGGGCTCTAGTAATTTTTAGGAGACTGTTGAGAGTCCAAACCCTCCAATCCCTTGAAGATGTGGAATCAACTATGTATCGACTACTATGAGAGTTTGAGACGAACAAAGTTCGCTCACACAAGAATGATCCAAAATACTTGGAATATAACATAATAATCCATGTAGGAATAATGTATAAAATATGAATAGATGATATATGATAAGATATAAGATGATTACAATTGAGAATGAGGGCTCGTTTATATACCCACGCAGGGGTGCCCTTAACCAATAGTCATGTCCTTAGAGACATGCCCTTTCATTATTAATAATTATTATTTATTAATTAGTTCTTATGTTATGAATATCTATTTATATGTATGTTTATGTTCATAACAGAGTTAGAGGGTTGTCGAATTTATAAGGACTCCCATTCGCTCCAAACTTTGTAATGAGCTTACAATTAAAAGACTCCTTTAACTACATAATTGTGCTCATTTTCACCATCTATATCATTAATTAGCATAACCATGCACTTGCTTGAGTTTTTTTATATTCCATGGAATGAACCTACTTGCTTGAAAGGGATGCAACTATACCATTCAATTAAGCAATTTTTTAACCCAACTATAAATGAAGTCTCACACTCTCTGCAATTGTGTTGCACAAGCACCCAAATTGGAGCTCAATGCAAAATTCACATTATAATCAGGCATAAGCCTATAGGTGGATTGGAAAAGCCACCATCCTCCAGTCCTTTGGGGCTCTAGAAGGTCCCAAGTTCAAGTTTGAGTGCTAGTAGATGATCTCCTCATGCTAGCTAGGGGGTTTTCAGTGAGGTGACCAAATCCCAATGCAATAGAAGGACCCTAGATTCATTGAAAGTTGTGACTACTTAGAGGACTTCGACCAAAGAAATTATGGAGGTTTCCAATGTATAATGGAGAGCTTAATGCAGAGAAGTTGGATAATTGGATCAATAAAATTGAAGTATATTGCAGGGTTCAAAGAATTGTGGATGAAGAAGCAAAAGTCTAGCTAGCTACTCTCCGACTGGGAGGCATAGCATTGATCTAGTGGGAGAGTAAGACTCAAGAATATCTTCTTAAGAAAGGTAAAATGATATCTTATTGGTATGAGTTTACTGCTGCATTAAAAAGCAATTTTATCCTTTAGGGTATATGCAACAATAAATAATGGATTGGTAGAATCTAAGGCAAGGTAGAGGGAAGAATGTGCAACACTATATCAAGAGTTTAGAAAGAGGGCATTAACATTAGGCATTCATCTTTATACACAAGAAACTTTTTTAACGTATATTTGTGGGTTGCACAATTATTTGAGACATACTATTTTCATGTTTAACCCAACTAATCTTGATGAAGTTTGTGTCCAAGCCACTTGTATTGAGTAAAGGGGAAAGAATGTACAGGACAAATTCTCAAAGAAATTAGTTCCGCGAGTTGTAGACAAAACCAAAGGAAAGGGTAAAATGAAACAAACAACCACAATGAAGAAAGAAGATGAGAAGCCTTCGTGTTCACATTGCAAAAAGGAAGGATATGATGATTCCAAGTGTTGGAAACTTCATCCAAAATTGAGATCAAAGAATTTATGGAATAAGAAGGGTAATAAGCATACCACTGCTACAATCCAACATGATCTTGGATCAGATTCAAGTGATGAAACCAAGATCATGGCCATGGGCATACAAGGTATATCTTCTTCTGTTAGTTCTATTTCTAATACTCATTCTTTAAAAATTGAAACTAAGCATGATGAAAGGAAAAGAAGTGAGCTCTTCCATATTAGAGTCATCTCAAAACACACAAATATTGATACACTCTTTGATAGTGGTTCGCAAGCAAATCTCATTTCTGAAGAAATTTTTAAGACATTGGGACTTGAAACTAAACCTGGTCCAGAACCATATCCTTAGGATGGATATGTGGAGATGCTAAGTTGCAGGTATCTAAACAATGTAAGCTTAGATTTGCAATCACCTCTAAGTTCATTGATGAGGTAGAATTATATGTGGTACCACTTGATATTTGTGGGATTGTTTTGGGAAGTCGTTATTTGTATGACAAAAAGTTATCTTCTACAGGGAGAAGAACAAGTATCATCTTACAAAGGATGGGATTGAGTATATCGTAAGAGCCCATCATTAGACGACTAACTTGTATGTTGTTTCTATGAGACAAATTAAAAGGCTTCTAAATGCAAGCAATAAATTTGTACTCATGATTGTAAAAGCTAAGGATGGTGATAAATCCCAAGCTTTCAAGGGGTGTGATCCTAAACATAAAAATGAATTAGTTAAGATTATTTCTAGCTATAATGAAGTGTTTCAGGAACCACGAGGATTACCTCCAAGGAGAGAGATACAACATGATATCCAGTTGCAGCAAGATGCACCTCTTCCTAACATTGACATGTATAGGTTATCAGTGATTGCAGATGAAGAGATAAAAAAGCAAGTTCAGGAGTTGCTTGAGAAAGGAGTCATCTGACCAAGTACTTCCCCATGTGGATCACCCTTTGTATTAGTACCAAAGAAAGATGGTAGATGGTACATGGAAAATGTGTGTGGATTTATCAGCATTGAACAAAATTAAGGTGAAGAACCGTTACCCTCTTCCTCGTATTGATGATTTGTTGGATTGATTGAAAAATGCAACTTGTTTCTCTAAGCTAAAATTAAGAAGTGGTTATCATCAAATAAGGATTTTTGAAGGTGATGTTTGGAAAATTGCTTTTAAAAAAAACAAGGTCTATTTGATAGTTGGTTATGCCCTTTGGGCTTTGTAATGTTCCCGCCACTTTCATGCGGGTTATGAATGATGTATTCAAGCAATTTATAGATGATTTTGTAAGAGTCTACTTAGATGATATATTGATTTTCAATCAAAAAAATGGGAATATAATGTAGAGCATGTTAGGAAAGTCTTAGATGTTTTGAAAAAGGAGAATTTGTGCCTGAAGATGTCAGAATGTGAATTTGGGAAAACATATTTAGTTTATTTGGGCTATATTGTAAGGGGTGGTCAATTAAAAATTGATCCCTCTAAAGTTGAGGCAATTATGAAGTGGCCTAAGCCTAATAATGTAACAGAAGTTAGGAGCTTCCTGGGGGCAGTCTATTATTGGAGGAAGTTCATTGCTAACTTTTCATTTATTGCATCTCCTTTACATGCTTTGACAAGTACCAAGCAGGTCTTTCAATGGGGAGGAAAACAACAAAAATCCTTCGAGACTTTGAAAGTGAAGATTAGTATAGCCCCAGTTCTTGCGTTTCTAGATTTACAACAACCATTCGAGATTGAAACTGATGCAAGTGATTACACCATGGGAGCGATGTTAATACAAAGAAAGAAACCAGCTTGTTACCATTATGAAACCTTCACTATTGCAGTAAGAAATTATCCTACTTATGATAAAGAATTGTATGCTTTGGTTCAGAGTGTGAAGAAATGGAAACATTATTTGATAGGTAAAGAGACAAATCATCAACCTTTGCAGTATCTCCAATCACAAACCCAGTTATAACAATCACGTCATTTTTGATGGATGGGATTCTTGCAACAATTCAATTTGGTCATCAGGTGTAAGAAAGGTATACAAAACAAAGTTGTTGATATGTTATCAAGACCTTCTATTAATGCATCCATTGTTTTACAGCATAGTTCATTAGCTCATGAAATTTATATTGAACAATATGCTAGAGATGCAAATTTTAAGGATGTATATGAAACACTAGTCCATGGTACTAAAGTGGAATAATTAGATTATCATGTACATGAAAAGTTGTTATATTATCTTGGTAAATTGTGTATTCCATGAGATGAAAGAGTGCATGTAATCAAAGAAGCATGTACTTCTCTCATTTCTTGTCATTTTGGCGTATGCAAAACAATAGCTCAGTTGCAACGCTATTGTTATTGGCCTCGGTTGTTTGAAACTATGTCCAAATATGTAAAAGGACGTGTCATGTGTGCCACTAGCAAACCAAGTAACATAAAATTAGGTTTGTACATGCCACTTCCCATACCTTCTTGTCCATGGGAAAGTGTGTTTATGGATTGTGTAGGGGCTCTTCTTATGTCTAGGAAAGGTCATGATTATCTATATGTTGTTGTGGATAGATTTAGCAAAATGTGTGTCTTAGTGCCTTGTAAGAAATATGTGACAGGAGTAAAGACTGCACATTTGTTCTTCCATCATGTTTAGGTTCATTTTGGTTTACCCACATCCGTTGTATCTGATCGAGACTCTAGCTTTCTTGGATAATTTTGGTCAATTTGTGGGGCTTAATGGACACTAAGATTTAAAAGAGCATCACTCTTTATTCACGAACCGATGGACAAATGAAAGTGGTCAACATGACAATGATACACTTACTCCGAGGATATTGCAGCAAGCATCTCAAGCTTTGGGATGAATAGTTATATTGTGTACAACATGCCTATAATCGTGCCATACATTCTTCTACATAGAAGTATCCTTTTGAGACATGTTTTGGATATTTTCCTAATTCTCCTTTGGACTTCACTCTTGGGTAAGATTCAATGGCAGATGAACATAATGATGCAGACAAAGACAAGAAGTTCATCCAAAAGATCCAATTGGTTCAGCAAATTGTACAAGAATAGTTGGATAAGAGCCAAGCCAAGTATAAGGCTAGGCATGAAAATCATCGAGTAAATCATCACTTCCAAATTGGTGATCAAGTTTGGCTATATCAACAAGGAACACCTTAAAGGTGAAGGTAAAAAGGTCAAGCCAATCAGGTATGGTCCATTCAAAATTTTAAAAAAGATTAGTGACAATGATTTCCAGTTAGAGTTACCTCCATGTATACAGATGTATTCCTGGTTAATGTTGAAAACTTGAAACTATATGAGCCTCCTATGATCATGGATCAAGGTGAGAATGTTCAAGTTCCTTTTGTTGATGCTTTTGCTCTTGAATATCTCGATGAGTTGTAGGAAGATGTTGTTCTTGATAGGAGGGTGAGGACTTCACGAAGAGGAGATGTGGAATATCTTCACGTGGGTCTAAAATTAATTCATCGAAGTAAAGCACGATGGATGGAAACTGGAAAATTGAGGGAGTTATACCCTCACTTATTTTATGAATGAAATCTAACTTTTGGTTGTCCAAAAGCTTCATAGTGGGGAATATTTATCCAGGAGGATCCCCACAACTGATCCAATCAGATGGTCTCAAATTATATTGAATATGTTTGCATGTTGAAGATCTCATCAAGATCTTTCCAATGCAATTTGAATGAGGTAAAATGAGCATCGTATGCAAAAGTCATGGCCTACTAAAGTTAAAGACAAAGAGGTAAAAAAAACAAGGTACAGTGCTGACACGTGGATCAATCACATGCTAATAGGTGGATCAATCAAAAGGAAACATGTGGAAATCCTGGCTTCAATGTGGTACTTCTCATTTAATTCATGATGTGTGGAGGTTACATTTAAAAATCGTTGTGATTCAATGATCCCCATCATCAATGTGGGATAAAACAAAAATAACAGGATTTAAAAACCTATATTTTTTCATTCCACTTAACATTGGTATCATGCCAAACAACCAAATCACGTGCCATTAATGAAACATCATATGTGCATCACAACCCACAAAGTGCTCCAACGATGTTATTAATATGCCTTGTATACAATCCACAAGTTTTTACACTAGTGCTCCAACAATGTTATTAATATGCCTTGTATACAATCCACAAGCTTTTAAATATTGTGTAAAATCACGCTACTTATGGAATGTGGGATATGTATATACCCATGAAAAATCAAAGGAGAGCATTCAATGGGATTTGAACCACGTCCTTTCGTGCAAAAGCTAAGTATATTACCACTAGACCACACACTTGAAGAGTGTTGTAAAATGGACCGATGTGCATTTGAAGCAACAACAATATTATTTATGGAGAAAATAGGCAAGATAGTGTTATTTGTTTTGGGAAGAAGCCATTGAGGGTTAAAAAACCAGTGCTATTGTCTTACTAGAAGAACACCAATGACTCTTTTGTAGATTGGAGGTCATTCTTTGATGTAAAGAAGTTGTAATGGTGTATTTTGCATAAATTTAAATGGATCAGTTCCACTTTTGAAGCACACCCAAAGACGTAGCCCAAGCGGGGTGAACTCCGTTATCAATTTGTTGAGTATTGTCTATGATTATTATTGTTCCATTCTCAATTTCAGTTATTTAAATTTATTAAGTCAATTTTTAATGAAATTACGGGAAAATTGAGAAGTTTTTTCATAATAATTTAAATTAATGTGACAAAATAGTTTTATCACTAATTTTGGATCAAGCCCTTCTTTAATAACTTCTCCATACGATGAGAGTTGACTATTTCATAAGAGCCTGCCTAAGATAGTGTTATTTGTTGCGGGAAGAAGCAATTGAGGGTTGAAAGACCAGCGCTATTGTCTTCCTAGAAGAACACCGGTGACTCTTTTGTAGATTGGAGGACATCCTTTGATGTAAAGAAGACATAATGGTGTACTTTGTATAAATTTTAATGCATTGGTTCCTCTTTTGAAGCAAACCCGGAGATGTAGCCCATGTGGGCTGAACTCTGTTGTCAATTTGTTGAGTATTGTCTATGATTATTGTTGTTCCATTCTCAATTTCAGTTATTTAAATTTATTAAGTCAAATTTTAATGAAATTACGGGAAAATTGAGAAGCTTTTGCATAATAATTAAAATTAGTGTGACAAAACAATTTTTCACTAATTTTGGATCAATCCCTTCTTTAATAACTTCTCCATATGATGAGAGATGACTATTTCAAGAGAGCCTACCTAAGATAGTGTTATTTATTGCGTGAATAAGCCATTGAGGGTTGAAAGACCAGTGCTATTCTCTTCCTAGAAGAACACCAATGACTCTTTTGTAGATTGGAGGTCATTCTTTGATGTAAAGAAGACATAATGGTGTATTTCGCATAAATTTTAATGGATTGATTCCTCTTTTGAAGCGAACCCGAAGACATAGCCCAGGTGGGGTGAACTTCATTATCAATGTTTTGAGTACTGTCTATGATTATTGTTGTTCCATTCTCAATTTCAATTATTTAAATTTATTGAGTCAATTTTTAATGAAATTACAGGAAAATTGAGAAGCTTTTGCATAATAATTCAAATTAGTGTGACAAAACAGTTTTATCGCTAATTTTGGATCAGACAATTCTTTAATAACTTCTCCATATGATGAGAGTTGACTATTTCAAGAGAGCCCGCCTAAATCCCCTCTTTAGTGAAACTCATATAGAGTTCTTTGAAATCCATGGTGATTGGTCCCAATGTACATAGCCATTCTGCCCCCAATACTATATCACACCCACCCATATTGATGGCAAATAGATGGTTTTTGAGCTAATAGTCTCCCATATCGAGTCTCACATTTTCACATCTTCCCCCACATTTTGTCATGCCTCCATTGGCATTCATGATTTGAAAGTTGTGCACTGGGTGTACAAAACAATGGGCTTCTTTTGCCACTCTTTTGTGAATGAAATTGTGAGTACTGCCACTATCAACTAGGACTATTTCTTTCCAATGCTTGATGTAACCCATGAGTTTCAAGGTTTGTGGAGTTGAAATACCTAATAATGCATGTAGGGAGATAAGTGGTTCTTCACGAGAGAATGGATGCCCAATATTCACCTAAGTTTGAGTGTTGGTGTCTTCTACTTGTAACTTTGGTGTCTCTTCGATACTTATGTCTTCAGTTAGGGTGTGAGTGGTCGTATCAATTTGGAACAATTTATGTTCTTTACACTGATAACCTGGAGCACATTTTTTATCACAATTATAATGGAGTCCTCGTCTTTGGTGATCTACCATTTCCACTAGACACAACCTTTGTACTTTCAAGAGATGAGTAGGAGTTGTGCTTGGGAAAGCACCCTAGGGAGGACAAGTGCGAGGAATGAAAGTTGGTATTTTTGTTTGTGCATTGATCACCATCTTTGCTTCTAGGTCCCTTTGCATCACTTCCAACCATGTAGTAGGACATTGCATACTAACATGTGCTCGAATCTCCTTCTTGAGGCCACTATTGAAACATTCTTTATTGAAAGAATATGTTAAGTTCTCTATACAAATAACTAATTTCTCAAAGGCTTCCATAAATTCTGTGACTGAGCCTTTACTTCGATAACCTGAAGCACATTTTTTTATCACAATTATAATAGAGTCCTCGTCTTTGGTGATCTACCATTTCCACTAGAGACAACCTTTGTACTTTCAAGAGATGAGTAGGAGTTGTGCTTGGGGAAGTACCCTAGGGAGGACAAGTACGAGGAATGAAAGTTAGTTTTTTTGTTTGTGCATTGATCACCATCTCTGCTTCTAGGGCCCTTTGCATCGCTTCCAACCATGTAGTGGGACATTTCATTCTAACATGTGCTTGAATCTCCTTCTTGAGGACACTAATGAAAAATCCTTTATAGAAATAACTTATTAAGTTCTCTGTACATATAGCTAATTTCTCAAAGGCTTCCATAAAGTCTGTGACTAAGCCTGTTTGGTGTAACTTGGTAAGCCGCCCCAAATATTGAGTATATTTCTCAAAATGTTCATAAACATCGCTAACAAACTGACTCCAAATGATATATATTGCATATGCTTTTTTATGCCATTCCCACCATTTCCATCGTTATAGATCTAGATACAATATCGCCACCTCGAGTTTCATCATGTCATCAATAATGCCCTAGAGGGTGAAGCAATGTTCCATCTAGGTGACCCATCCAAACGGGTTGAAACCATCAAACTTGTTCAAGTCCGCCTTAGGAGAACGATACGATATGTTATTATCCATTGCTTTATTGTTGTGTGGACCCGATGAGGGTTGTGGGTGGTTAAATAGTCACAAGTAAGAAGCTTCTTCCTGGTGTGGCTCTATGTGCTATGGAGACCAGTGGTTTTCTTCTAGTATGCCCCGAGTTTGCATCTTCGTCAACTTCTCCACAAATGTCTTTTGGGAGTTCTTGAGCTTAGCTTCTCATCCAACTTCTTATCCAATGTCTCATGGAACCCACTTATGTCATCCTAAATTTTCTTAATTTTTTCATCCACGTAGTCCAACCTGCTTGTAGTAGAGTAGGTGTTCACGTTGTCCGAAGAAGTATGAGGGGGTTTATAGGTACTCTTCATAAGTGATCGCATTGAGATAAGTTACTAGGTCCTAGTGACAAGAGAGTGTTAGTTGCTATATCTCTATGATATACGTGCATGGTCCAACAATAGTACTTGGTCCAATATCTCAGGGCACTAACTAAGAAGGCTCAACCGTGCCCTTAGCCATACTACTCGACTACCCAGGTACTAGAGAGTTGTCTCTCGTGTATTGTTCTCGGTGTACTATATCAATAAGACGACCGACTGGTTCATCTAAGGTTGGTTTTAGGTGTACCCAGGGGACTTCCTATATACCTGAGGGTACGTGGAAGTGAGATTTTGTATATAGGCATTGTTTGATGTGATACTACTCAAAGGGGTACCAACAGGGGTTGCAAGGGTTTCCAACAATGTGATTCCACTTGTATTTCTTGCATGTAGTCTTCCCCTACCACAATTTTACCCACTGAACAATAGATCACAGTGTTATTTAAAGACTTTGGAACAAGTCTCTAAAAAAATAAAAAAAATGATGAGCTTGCTAACCCCAGAAAAAGCTCTTAAAATCACTAGAAACTAACTTRTGCAAGGTAGGGCTTGAGGTCGAAAATGTCAAATGATCACAACTTCAATTATACTTATCKGATTGCCTAATGTGACACCAATTATGAAATGTCATCACTTTTCTAGATCTAATGGCACTRGTTTGACTGAAATTTGTGCAATTTGTCAAAATATATCTAATCTACGAAATTCACGACCATCACCGAAAAAAAAACTCTAAAAAATTATAGATTTTGAATTGACGATATCTCCACTTCCCCGGACTCCATATTGGATGATTTGTTTTTTAAAATAGAGTATTTTTTCTAGAGAAATTTAGATATATGGTTAGTTTCTTCAAATTATACATATAAATTTTTAAAAATGGCCCTGAATACTATCATCCTCTTTTTTTCTTCAAAAATCTGCAAAAAGAAAAAAAAATCCCTTCCACTTTGTGCCCAAAAATTCTCCCACTTCATGCCCAAGAAAGAGATCTCACACCACTTGTAGAGATATTTGCACTAGTTTGACTGGAATTTGTGCAATCTGTCAAAATATATCTAATCTACGAAATTCACGACCATTACCAAAAAAAAAAACCCTAAAAAATTATAGATTTTGAATCGACGATATCTCCACTTCCCCGGACTCCATATTGGATGATTTGTTTTATAAAATAGAGTATTTTTTCTAGAGGAATTTAGATATATGGCTAGTTTCTTCGAATTCTACATATAAATTTTTAAAAATGGACCTGAATACTATCATCCTCTTTTTTTCGTCAAAAAACTGCAAAAAGAAAAAAAAATCCCTTCCACTTTATGCCCAAAAAGTCTCCCACTTCATGCCCAAGAAAGAGATCTAACACCACTTGTAGTGTACTTAACCCCAAAACTTTAGAGAAATCACATAAAATGTAGTGCAAAACCCAATAACACGAGAGAAAAGAGAGATAAAATTATAGAGCTATGTTCACTTGCCTCTTCAAGAGGGCAACCTCTAAGAACAATGCTCCAAATACAATAACAATTCTTGATAAAACAATACATAACCTTCTACTCAATGTATAGCTATCCATAGAGAATCTTAATTACCTATGGGCCTCTTGTAATGAGGGTTGACCAAATAATTTGAGCCTTATTCAAGGAAGGTGGCCTCATACATTAATAAAGTATCTAGTAAAGGGGGTTAAGGTAGGACCCTAACAATTTATATTTAGTTGCATCCTCTGTTAGGATATTTAAACATTTAGGAGTTAGCTATGTTTGACTTGGTCTAATATGTCTTTGGGTAAAAGTGCATTTCTTTAGTATGCATTAGTATGCATTTGTAAGTTATGTAATCTGATGGTCACGATATGTTCTTAACATAGAGTGATATGATGACTCATATTCTCCTCAATCTTAATGACTATATTGATCCATGACTTAGCACCCGATTGGTCCATGATCTATATTTAAAGAGCATGGAGGGTAATTTGCTAACGATCGATTGTGAGAAACTCTCTTGTAAAATATATTTATTTTGCATTAACATATTAACTCAAGTGGCCACGTTGGTTCGAGCCGTGGACTCTTTCTCTCTTCAAGGGTTTTAACCACATAAAAACATGAGTATATTTATATTTGATCTAGTTGTGTGAGTGGTTACTGAAGGTGTTCTTCCTATGTGAGAATACCTCGTTTTTTTGAACATGGTGTCAGAGCCCATTTGAAGACCCACTCCCGTTGTACATCAAGATTTGAACCCGTGTTGCCACATTTCTTGGCTGAGAGAATTGTTTCATTGCATCTAGAGTGCTACTTTCAGTTGGAAATGTTGTTCATTTCATTTGAAAAGGTTTCTGTTTTCCCAAGATATAACCATTTTTATGAGATTTGGAGGTATAAACTCAGAATATTCCCTTTTCAAATTTATTTTATAGAGTTAAAATTTTGGTTTTTTGTTTTTATTTCCAGTTTGCAACTCTTTCTAGTTTGCATATGCTCTTTGTTGTGTGCTCTATGCGATCTCGACAAATCATAAACGTAGCATATTTTTTTTTCTTTTCTGCGTATGTTCTTTGATCTGCGATTTATGTGAGTTCAATGAATCAGAAAGAGAGAGAAAACTTGCATTTTATAGGTAAGCTAACTAAATTCTAACCTCGTTATTGTTGATATTTGAAAATTAATTTTTTGAGTTTTCAATTCCCTTATACATTGTATTTTTTGTCTACTAGTATTGTCATTTTTCCATTATTGGCGAGATTTTTCCAACCATGCAGGAATGGAAGATGTAATGGAATATAAACTTGAGGCTTCTTCTATTATGCAAAGGGCATATGCTACCAAATTATCCTTCCCTTTTTATAGATTATTTAAAATCAAGCCCTTGCATTTTTTCTACCCATTTTTGTTGCTCTTTTGATGACAATCTTTGCACCAAAAATTACTTTAGGAAATCATGGTCTGTCTCGACTTTAAAATACCTTCCAATGATATATTGTCACCATCTTTTTATTACATGTAAAATTGTTGTCATTTCTTTTTCATATGTAGATTTCACCAAGTCATTTCCCTTGAATTGTTTACTTTCAAAGGCCAATGTTCTCCCTTCTTGCGTTAATACTGCTCCCATTTCTTTTCCTGATGCATCACATTCAACTATGAATGTTTTACCAAAATCAAGTGTTGCGAATACTGGTGTAGAAGACATGGCATCCTTTAAGAGTGAGAATTCTAAGGTAGCCTCTTCCATCCATACAAATGATTTTTTCTTCAAAAGAGATGTGAGCAGGCCTGCAATGCGTGTGCAATGCATGCATAATTCTCAACAAAATTATGATAATATCATGTAAGACCAAAAAATCCTCTAAGACTCTTAACGTTCTTAGGAATGGGCCATTTTGCAATAGCTTGAATCTTTTGAGGGTCCACCTTAACTCCTTCCCTTGAAACAATATGGTCCAAATACTCTACTACTTGTTTCCCAAAAGCACATTTGGATCTTTTTACATATAATTGATTGTTCAGCAGAATTTGTAGGACTTTATCTACATGTTTAATGTGGTCTTCCCATGATTTTCTATAGATAAGTATATCATCAAAGAAAATAAACACAAATTTTCTAAGTCGGGGTTGAAATTTTTTGTTCATAAGGCTTTGAAAAGTAGAAGGAGCATTAGTTAACCCAAAAGGCATGACCAAGAACTCATAGTGCCCTTCCTGTGTTCTGAAAGTTGTTTTAGGAATGTCTTTTTTTCATGATTTGATTTGGTGGTATCCTAATTTAAGATCTAACATTGTAAAACAAGCCACTCCATGAAGCTCATCTAATAGCTTATCAAAATTTGGAATAGGGAATTTATCCTTGATTGTGATTTTGTTTAGATCTCTATAATCAGGACACATCCTCCAAGCATTATATTTTTTTCTCACCATGACTACTGGAGTTGAAAACGAGCTCCTACTTTGTTGAATAATACCTGAATCCAGCATGTCTTGTACCATTTTCTCAATCTCCCTTTTTTGTTGATGAGGATATCTATAAGGCATTTTATTAGGAGGAGTACTTCCAGGTATTAGTTCAATTTGATGTTCATGATCTCTAGATGAAGGTATCCCATTAGGAATTTCTTGGAAGACCTTATGGTGCTTTTCCAAGGTGCATTTTAATTCCTCTGGAATATTTTCATCTTCTTGCTTTACTTCCATAGAATAAAGTCTAACCACAACTACCCTACTACCCTCTTTTAAGATCTTTTCCATTCTATGAGAGTTGATGACTTGAGAAGGTCCAATTTTTAACCCTTTGAGTTCATATTGACTTCCTTGCAATTCTAATATCATGAATAATTCCTTATAGTTTGTAGAAATTGTACCTAATTTTCTTAACCATTCAATCCCGAAAACAACATCTACTCCTCCAATGGGAATGACATACATTGGGATTTGTAAGTTATATTCTCCCATACTAAGTTTAATGTTGTGGCATTTTCCTACATAATCAATACTCCCTCCATTAGCAACCAAAACTTGAAAATTTATCATTGGATAGACAAGACAATTGAGGCTCTATGCTAATCTTTTATCAATGAAGTTATGGGTACTACCCAAGTCAATAAGAATTATGACCTTTTGCTTCTTAATGTATCCCACAATCTTAAGGGTTTGAGGTGTTGACAAACCTGCAAATGCATGAACATATATTTCACACATGTCATTGTTGTGCATAATTTCCACATATTTTTCTTGCTCCTTTAAGTTCACAAGTTCTTCTTCATCCCTTTCTATAGATGCCTCCATTTCCTCTTCATCATTATTCTCCAAGGTGATCAATTTTGTTTCTTGACACTTATGCCCTTTTGACAATTTGTTATTAAAACCAAATCATGGTCCTTTTTCTCTTCTTTCCTCCATTTCCTTTGGTGATATTCGAGTAGCTTGAGGTAGGGTTTCCTTATGAGCCGCAAATCGATCTCTACTTCCTGCATAGGTTCTAGCGATAGAGTTGTGTGTAGCTCTACTCTTGGCTTGAATATGACGAGCAAATTGCATAGCCTCCATAATATTTTCATGATGTTTTAAGAAAAGCTCATGTTTAATGTCTTCCTTTAATCCACCCATGTAAGCTTCAAATAGATGGTCATCACTTATATTATCCACCCTTGTGGCCAACACCTGAAATTATGAATTATAATCTTCAATATCACCCAAGTGCTTGATTCTTTTCAATTGACTAAAGTAGTCTTATTCCCAAAAATGTTTGTATTGTGCTTCTAACTCTCTTGTAAATAAACTCCAAGTATAATGATAAGAAGGAGGCTTCCTTTTGAGTACCCATTGATACCATTGATGGGGTTTTATCTCAAAGTACAAGGTTTCTAAGTAAATCCTTTTCTTATCATCCATACTATTATGCAATTTAAAGTATTGCTCTATTTGGTTCACCCATGTAAAGACTTATGTTCCATCAAAATTCTTTAATTCAACCTTGGGAAGGTTGACACCCTTAGGAACCCATCCATAATTAGCTCCAATATTAGAGTTAAATCCCCCTGAAAAATGCTTATTATTGTAAGGTTGTTCAACATGAACACTTCCTTTATTTTCATGAGTCTCTTTGTTTACAATGTCACTTTTAGAAAGCCTCCCATCTAAGGTTTGTAAAATAGTTGACATGGAATTTTGCAATTCCTCCATCTTCTTTTCTATTTGTACCCTATTTTCATCCATATTATTTTCCATATGTTCCATCTTCTTTTCCATCAATTCATTACATGTTATTGACTTCACACTCAATTCATTAAATTGGTTCTCCAATTTGTTTGGCTGGTGGAAAATCTCTTCTCTTTCTTCTTGAATCATGGTTGAGATTTCTAGAGGTTTAGTTTGCAAATTAAATTTTGGAACACCCTTTGGAGCCACACGGGACAAAAATAATAACACTTCTCTTTATCAAAAATTTTGAATCAACAAAAACAGATCTTCCAATCAATAGTTATGCCAATTGTAAATTGTGCACCTTTAAAACCCTAATTGGGAGATTGTCTTGCTAGCCAATCTTTGTCCCAATGTATCTCTGAATTTTAGGTGATCCTAAGTCTAAATTTTTTATATGTAGTACTCTGATGTTTCTTATCTACAATGCCACAAGCTTGGCCAAAATTTGACCTGCCAAGTGAAAGTTATGGTAACTTTACCAAAACTTGTTGATTTTTTACTCTCTCTAGAGAATGAACTTGTATGGAATGCCACATGTCCAATATTTCATATATGTTTCTAAACTTTTTACCTTGAATACTATGGTCTATCTTATTTCCAAATAAACTAGTGGCACTCAATTTGGACTTTTCAAACTTCAGATATGACACTTCTACCAACAACACCTTTTTGAGACTAGTTTTAGGACTAGTCAAAAAACCTTAATTTATATAGCTTGTATGTTAGAAAATAAAATAATTCAAAAATTTAATTTTTTACCACAAATGCTTCATAATATCTCCTCACGATTCTAAAAATTTTACAGTCTAAAACCTTTCCCAAAAAAAGTTACAACGAAAATTCCAATATGACTCGTTTGAAACTAATTCCAGGACTAGTCACAAACCCTCACTTGAAATCCCATATGGAGGATGTACTAAGAAGTAAAGGGATGTATTGAATTACCTTGGGAAATGAACAAGCCCCCACTGATGCTGAAAAGAAATCCAAATGTGATAGTAAAAATGATGAAGCATGTGGAATGATCAAAATGTCCACCTCTCCTGATTTATGGTTTCACCATCAAGTAATTGATGACCCAAATGAATCTTGGGCTAAGATTAAGTTCTATTTGGTAAACATAATGTGATTCGATCCCACCAAATAAAATATTAGATAATGAATATAAGTCCCAATAATTTTCTTTGCAATGAAGATTATTTATCTACATTGAAAACACTTATACTTTTGGTTAAAGATTGTAAAATATATATGGGGGATGACCGATGCATAACGTATAACGATCCAATATTTAAAATTTTTACCACACATACCTCATTGTGTATTTGTATTAGTCTCAAATTTTCATGGTCTAAATCGTATAAAAAAAAGTTATAGCAAAAATTCCAAGATGTCTCGATTGAAGGAGTAAAACCCTAGGATCGTATGCTTTGAAACCAAATGTTATGAACCAAACTCTAAAAAATATCCAATGAATAATCCACTTCAAGGGGGAAATCTCTTTTTATAATATATGCAATGCACAAGACTAGATGATATGCCTATACAAATGAATCTTGTTTATTATAACTATGAGATAACGTGAGCATGATGTAACCTACCCTAAGCCAACATAACCATAACTAATAAACTAATAAGAAGTGAGTGTTAGGGCCTTAACAATTGTAAAAGTGATTTTCTTTTTTTTTCTATAAAAGTGGGTCATTTCATAAGTAACTTGTTTATAAAAGTGAGCTTATAGGATGAAGTTAGAAGGAGGGGATTTTTTTTACACAACCACCTCATTGTGCATCCATCACGAGGTGGGCCAACTTCTACCTACCACATGGTGCTTTGATTACTGTTTATGCATTTTTTTGAAAAGGGCATAACTTTCACATCCAAAGTTCGTTTTCAATGTCATTTTTTTAAAATAGCGTATTTTTTCAAGAGCTTTCCATCTAGATAGCCAGTTTCAGCTTTTGAATCCATATTATTCACATATTTTAATATGGCTTCTCCGAGTGATGTTTGTTGTTTTTCTTACCAATACCAACTACTTCTCATTGAAATCCCATATGGAGGATGTACTAAGAAGTAAAGGGATGTATTGAATTACCTTGGGAAATGAACAAGCCCCCACTGATGCTGAAAAGAAATCCAAATGTGATAGTAAAAATGACGAAGCATGTGAAATGATAAAAATGTCCACCTCTCCTGATTTATGGTTTCACCTTCAAGTAATTGATGACCCAAATGAATCTTGGGCTAAGATATAAGTTCTATTTGGTAAACATAATGTGATTCGATCCCACCAAATAAAATATTAGTTAATGAATTTAAGTCCCGATAATTTTCTTTGCAATGAAGATTATTTATCTACATTGAAAACACTTATACTTTTGGTTAAAGATTGTAAAATATATATGGGGGATGACCGATGCATATATATTATTCTTTCTAAGCTTGGCAGTGCTTATTATGTTCTTTTATCTACCTTTTATGCCACTAGAGAAGCTCTAGGGGGTGCTTACCAAGCTCTCACTCTTGAGTCTTTTTGTGATTCTTTGATTAGAGAGCAAGATAATCTCTTGCAACTTGGAGTAATCATCACTGCAGGTACATCTAACAAATCCTTAGTGGTCCAGTAGAAAGATAAAACCAAGCATCCAAAGAAGCAACATCCTCGCAACAACAAAAAGCAAAACAAGGGTCCCAAACCCTCTCAGCTGATTTCTACTCCCAATGGTGACAAAGGACCAAAACCCCAAAGTAAGAAGACTGAAAAACATTACAATTTGTGTGGGCAAGCTGGTCATCTGGAGTCCAAATGTTTAAAAATATGGAAGCCTTAGAATCAACAATGAAGAAGCACACCATCGATCTTGATTTCAGGTGAAGGTAAAACCGTAGAGTTTTCACCTCACCAAGTTGTAATCAAGGATTTAAAATATCATAAGCATGTCCTAACAACTGGAATTGTTGATTATATTACCAGGTTGTCCAAATTTGACAACTTTGGGTCATCATCTTTTCCATCAATTTTTTTTCTCACAACGGTGACTTGAGAACACTTTGGCATAAGTGATTTGGTCATCTAAACTATCGCGCGTTGCAACAACTATGTAATCAAAATATGGTGACTAGTCTTCCTCTCATTTCTTGCAGGGATGGTGTTTGCATCGATTATGTTCTTGATAAACATCAATGGGATAGTTTTGAAAAACGTTCCTCTTAGCACACCTCGACCCCTTTATAACTTGTTCACAATGATTTTTATGGTACACTTTCTTCTCCTTCTTTCTTCGGGTGCAAGTAATTCTTAACTTGCATTGATGACTTCTCTAGATGCACTTGGGTTTACTTCTTAAAACTCAAGAGTGGATTTTTTGACATGTTTTTGGCCTACAAGGCCCTTGCAGAAAAACAATCTAGACATCAACTTCAAAGGTTAAGAACAAATAATGGGGGTGAATGTGTGAAAAATATACAAGTTATTACATTGCATAAGGTATTCGAATGCAACATATTGTTTCATATACACCACAACAAAATGGTGTTACTGAGAGAAAGAATCACACATTAAAAGAAATGGCTAATTGTATGATCCAATCTAAGGGATTAAGTCTTCATTATTGGACTGAAGCCATCAATTGTGCAAATTACATAGTAAATCACACTCTCACAAAGGCTTTAAAACTTATAACACTGGAAGAAGCATGGAGTAAAATTAAGGAAAATGTAAGCCACTTTCATGTATTTGGTAGTGTAGCATGGGATCACATTCCTGATGAGAAAAGGAAAGCATTACAACCTAAAAGTGAGAAGTGTATTTTTGTTGGATATTCTAAATATGTCAAAGGTTACTGACTTATTAGCCTCATTCCAATGAAATAATTATTAGAACAAATGTTAAATTTGATGAAGATCTCTTGGCATGCAAGCCTAATTTGGTGTTTGTGCCATCTTCAGCCCGTGAGCCATCTTCAACGTTTATGCCATCTTCTATTCCTACTCTAATTTATTCTTCAGATGTTGACAACGAGTATGAAAATACACCTCCACCTGCTCATCTTCCTCTATATGAGTCCATTGAACATGAACCTGCACCACCACCACCGCTTCCCAGATGGGTTTGTTCAACACAAGAAGCAGTTGGAGATCTTGTCGCTGATCCTTTAGATTAGCGTCAAGCACATTCACGATTCCAACGAGCCTCTTCTTATTTGGCTTAATTTTCAAAGACTCATGATCCAAACACATTTCTAGAAGATTCTAGTCATCCAAATGTTAGAATATAGAAGATGGTGTGCTCGTTTTACCATTGACGATACCCTCGTCACCCAACCATAGGCCGAAGACACCCTCCGAGCACCTTAACCTTCACTGAGAATTTCTCTAGAAGCAAACCCTAGGCTATATAGCCAAACAAAGGGTAACACACCTTTCCCCAAGGATAGTGCATCACAAAAAGTTGATCAGATAGTCCAAACCCTAGCCAAGAGATAGTCCAAGCCAACACTGAAACTGGTTGCTGTAGCAGCTGGACCTGCAACACTCCTCCACATGTGTGCACCAAACTAGGAACTGCAGTGCGCAGAACTGGCTCTCTGCAACTGCTGTGATGTGTCAAATGAGAGCTGGCGCCCTGTATTTATAGTGGTTCTGCCAGATTTGTTGGGGCCGACTTCTCCTTCTAGATATGTGTCTGTTCAGTATATTATTATTATTTCTGGTTGACTTCTTCTCTTGGAGGCTAATAATCTAATATAAATTATCTTCTTGAGCCGACAAGACTTCTATGGTTATTAGCCAACTCATTAGGGTTTCTCTTGCTTCTCGGAGTCTTATATTCTCGTCAGGTTCACACGTGGAGGTAAATACCTCCCGCAGCTACCATAATATCAACACTCCCTTCTAGCTAGGGAGGTATTGTAGGTAATGGTCTTGAGCACAAAAACATACCATTTACCCGGTAGCATCAATATAGTCGTCTAGACTATCTCATGACTAGATCATGGACATCACCATCACCATCAGTTGTATCATCTCTCGAAACCATACTTCATCTGAGTAATTAGACATGATGCTGGATAAGTCACTCACACCATAGAGTGATACAAGAGCCACTCTTATAATCTAGAGGAGTAAATGCTCTGAACCAATTTTCATCTAGAAAATCCCTGTTCATCATTTGTCTGGATGGTGATTATTTTCAATAAACTGTTGATAGTCTTCAAGGCAGTTAGAACAGAAATAGAATACAACTGTGTCTATCCATAGTAGTACATAATTACAATCCAGTGGTTCACTACTACACCAAGTAACACGCAAGTACTTGATCAACAACGTATAGTCATGAACAATGGAACATATCCACCACAATAGTCTTCATCTACTGTCATACAGTCTTCATAACAAACATCTGATAGCATCCTGCACAGAAACAATGTTATGATATAAACTGAATCATCTGGGCCAATCTTTCACTCACATCTATGAGCTCTGAAAGAATATCTGCCTCAAAATAATGGAACATATCCACCACA
>JASDQU011402795.1:12739-23395 GCA_032191745.1 Picea mariana | reverse complement strand
GAATTTATAAGGACTCCCATTCGCTCCAAACTTTGTAATGAGCTTACAATTAAAAGACTCCTTTAACTACATAATTGTGCTCATTTTCACCATCTATATCATTAATTAGCATAACCATGCACTTGCTTGAGTTTTTTTATATTCCATGGAATGAACCTACTTGCTTGAAACGGATGCAACTATACCATTAAATTAAGCAATTTTTTAACCCAACTATAAATGAAGTCTCACACTCTCTGCAATTGTGTTGCACAAGCACCCAAATTGGAGCTCAATGCAAAATTCACATTATAATCAAGCATAAGCCTATATGTGGATTGGAAAAGCCACCATCCTCCAGTCCTTTGGGGCTCTAGAAGGTCCCAAGTTCAAGTTTGAGTGCTAGTAGATGATCTCCTCATGCTAGCTAGGGGGTTTTCAGTGAGGTGACCAAATCCCAATGCAATAGAAGGACCCTAGATTCGTTGAAAGTTGTGACTACTTAGAGGACTTCAACCAAAGAAATTATGGAGGTTTCCGATGTATAATGGAGAGCTTAATGCAGAGAAGTTGGATAATTGGATCAATAAAATTGAAGTATATTGCAGGGTTCAAAGAATTGTGGACGACGAAGCAAAAGTCCAGCTAGCTACTCTCTGACTGGGAGGCATATCATTGATCTAGTGGGAGAGTAAGACTCAAGAATATCTTCTTAAGAAAGGTAAAATGATATCTTATTGGTATGAGTTTACCGTTGCATTAAAAAGCAATTTTATCCTTTAGGGTATATGCAACAATAAATAATGGATTGGTAGAATCTAAGGCAAGGTAGAGGGAAGAATGTGCAACACTATACCAAGAGTTTAGAAAGAGGGCATTAACATTAGGCATTCATCTTTATACACAAGAAACTTTTTTAACGTATATTTGTGGGTTGCACAATTATTTGAGACATACTATTTTCATGTTTAACCCAACTAATCTTGATGAAGTTTGTGTCCAAGCCACTCATATTGAGTCAAGGGGAAAGAATGTCCAGGACAAATTCTCAAAGAAATTACTTCCGCGAGTTGCAGACAAAACCAAAGGAAAGGGTAAAATGAAACAAACAACCACAGTGAAGAAAGAATATGAGAAGCCTTCGTGTTCACATTGCAAAAAGGAAGGATATGATGATTCCAAGTGTTGGAAACTTCATCCAAAACTGAGATCAAAGAATTTATGGAATAAGAAGGGTAATAAGCATACCACTGCTACAATCCAACATGATCTTGGATCAGATTCAGGTGATGAAACCAAGATCATGGCCATGGGCATACAAGGTATATCTTCTTATGTTAGTTCTAGTTCTAATACTCATTCTTTAAAAATTGAAACTAAGCATGATGAAAGGAAAAGAAGTGAGCTCTTCCATATTAGAGTCATCTCAAAACACACAAAGATTGATACACTCTTTGATAGTGGTTCGCAAGCAAATCTCATTTCTGAAGAAATTTTTAAGACATTGGGACTTGAAACTAAACCTGGTCCACAACCATATCCTTTAGGATGGATACGTGGAGATGCTAAGTTGCAGGTATCTAAACAATGTAAGCTTAGATTTGCAATCACCTCTAAGTTCATTGATGAGGTAGAATTATATGTGGTACCACTTGATATTTGTGGGATTGTTTTGGGAAGTCATTATTTGTATGACAAGAAAGTTATCTTCTACAGGGAGAAGAACAAGTATCATCTTACAAAGGATGGGAGTGAGTATATCGTAAGAGCCCATCATTAGAAGACTAACTTGTATGTTGTTTCTATGAGACAAATGAAAAGGCTTCTAAATGCAAGCAATAAATTTGTACTCGTGATTGTAAAAGCTAAGGATGATGATAAATCCTAAGCTTTCAAGGGGTGTGATCCTAAACATAAAAATGAATTAGTTAAGATTATTTCTAGCTATAATGAAGTGTTTCAGGAACCACGAGGCTTACCTCCAAGGAGAGAGATACAACATGATATCCAGTTGCAGCAAGATGCACCTCTTCCTAACATTGACATGTATAGGTTATCAGTGATTGCAGATGAAGAAATAAAAAAGCAAGTTCAGGAGTTGCTTGAGAAAGGAGTCATTTGACCAAGTACTTCCCCATGTGGATCACCCTTTGTATTAGTACCAAAGAAAGATGGTAGATGGTACATGGAAAATGTGTGTGGATTTATGAGCATTGAACAAAATTAAGGTGAAGAACCATTACCCTCTTCCTCGTATTGATGATTTGTTGGATCGATTGAAAAATGCAACTTGTTTCTCTAAGCTAAAATTAAGAAGTGGTTATCATCAAATGAGGATTTTTGAAGGTGATATTTGGAAAATTGCTTTAAAAAAAAAACAAGGTCTATTTGATGGTTGGTTATGCCCTTTGGGCTTTGTAATGTTCCTGCCACTTTCATGCGGGTTATGAATGATGTATTCAAGCAATTTATAAATGATTTTGCAAGAGTCTACTTAGATGATACACTGATTTTCAATAAATAAAAAATGGGAATATAATGTAGAGCATGTTAGGAAAGTCTTAGATGTTTCGAAAAAGGAGAATTTGTGCCTGAAGATGTCAGAATGTGAATTTGGGAAAACATATTTAGTTTATTTGGGCTGTATTGTTAGGGGTGGTCAATTAAAAATTGATCCCTCTAAAGTTGAGGCAATTATGAAGTGGCCTAAGCCTAATAATGTAATAGAAGTTAGGAGCTTCCTGGGGGTAGTCTATTATTGGAGAAAGTTCATTGCTAACTTTTCATTTATTGCATCTCATTTACATGCTTTGACAAGTACCAAGCAGGTCTTTCAATGGGGAGAAAAACAACAAAAATCCTTCAAGACTTTGAAAGTGAAGATTAGTATAGCCTCGGTTCTTGCGTTTCCAGATTTACAACAACCATTCGAGATTGAAACCAATGCAAGTGATTACACCATGGGAGCGATGTTAATACAAAGAAAGAAACCAACTTGTTACCATTATGAAACCTTCACTATTGCAGTAAGAAATTATCCTACTTATGATAAAGAATTGTATGCTTTGGTTCAGAGTGTGAAGAAATGGAAACATTATTTGATGGGTAAAGAGACAAATCATCGACCTTTGCAGTATCTCCAATCACAAACCCAGTTATAACAATCACGTCATTTATGATGGATGGGATTCTTGCAACAATTCAATTTGGTCATCAGGTGTAAGAAAGGTATACAAAACAAAGTTGTTGATATGTTATTAAGACCTTCTATTAATGCAACCATTGTTTTACAACATAGTTCATTAGCTCATGAAATTTATATTGAACAATATGCTAGAGATGCAGATTTAAAGGATGTATATGAAACACTAGTCCATGGTACTAAAGTGGAATAATTAGATTATCATGTACATGACAAGTTGTTATATTATCTTGATAAATTGTGTATTCCATGAGATGAAAGAGTGCATGTAATCAAAGAAGCATGTACTTCTCTCATTTCTTGTCATTTTGGCGTATGCAAAACAATAGCTCAGTTGCAACACTATTGTTATTGGCCTCGGTTGTATGAAACTATGTCCAAATATGTAAAAGGACGTGTCATGTGTGCCACTAGCAAACCAAGTAACATAAAATTGGGTTTGTACATGCCACTTCCCATACCTTCTTGTCCATGGGAAAGTGTGTCTATGGATTGTGTAGGGGCTCTTCTTATGTCTAGGAAAGGTCATGATTATCTATATGTTGTTGTGGATAGATTTAGCAAAATGTGTGTCTTAGTGCCTTGTAAGAAATATGTGACAGGAGAAAAGACTGCACATTTGTTCTTCCATCATGTTTAGGTTCATTTTGGTTTACCCACATCCGTTGTATCTGATCGAGACTCTAGCTTTCTTGGATAATTTTGGTCAATTTGTGGGGCTCAATGGACGCTAAGATTTAGAAGAGCATCACTTTTCATTCACAAACCGATGGACAAATGAAAGTGATCAACAGGACAATGATACACTTACTCCGAGGATATTGCAGCAAGCATCTCAAGCTTTGGGATGAATAGTTATATTGTGTACAACATGCCTATAATCGTGCCATACATTCTTCTACATAGAAGTATCCTTTTGAGACATGTTTTGGATATTTTCCTAATTCTCCTTTGGACTTCACTCTTGAGCAAGATTCAGTGGCAGATGAACATAATGATGCAAACAAAGACAAGAAGTTCATCCAAAAGATCCAATTGGTTCATCAAGTTGTACAAGAACAGTTGGATAAGACCAAGCCAAGTATAAGGCTAGGCATGAAAATCATCGAGTAAATCATCACTTCCAAATTGGTGATCAAGTTTGGCTATATATCAACAAGGAACACCTTAAAGGTGAAGGTAAAAAGGTCAAGTCAATCAGGTATGGTCCATTCAAAATTTTAAAAAAGATTAGTGACAATGATTTTCGGTTAGAGTTACCTCCATGTATGCAGATGTATACTTGGTTAATGTTGAAAACTTGAAACTATATGAGCCTCCTATGATCATGGATCAAGGTGAGAATGTTCAAGTTCCTTTTGTTGATGCTTCTGCTCTTGAATATCTCGATGAGTTGTAGGAAGATGTTGTTCTTGATAGGAGGGTGAGGACTTCATGAAGAGGAGATGTGGAATATCTTCACGTGGGTCTAAAATTAATGCATCGAAGTAAAGCACGATGGATGGAAACAGGAAAATTGAGGGAGTTATACCCTCACTTATTTTATGAATGAAATCTAACTTTTGGTTGTCCAAAAGCTTCATAGTGGGGAAGATTTATCCAGGAGGATCCCCACAACTGATCCAATCAGATGGTCTCAAATTATATTGAATATGTTTGCATGTTGAAGATCTCATCAAGAGCTTTCCAATGCAATTTGAATGAGGTCAAATGAGCGTCGTATGCAAAAGTCATGGCCTACTAAAGTTAAAGACAAAGAGGTAAAAAAAACAAGGTACAATGCTGACACGTGGATCAATCACATGCTGACACGTGGATCAATCAAAAGGAAACATGTGGAAATCCTGGCTTAAATGTGGCACTTCTCATTTAATGCATGATGTGTGGAGGTTACATTTAAAAACCGTTGTGATTCAATGATCCCCATCATCAATGTGGGATAAAACAAAAATAACAGGATTTAAAAACCTATATTTTTTCATTCCACTTAACATTGGTATCATGCCAAACAACCAAATCACGTGCCATTAATGAAACATCATATGTGCATCACAACCCACAAAGTGCTCCAACGATGTTATTAATATGCCTTGTATACAAGGCACAAGTTTTTACACTAGTGCTCCAACAATGTTATTAATATGCCTTGTATACAATCCACAAGCTTTTAAATATAGTGTAAAATCACGCTACTTATGGAATGTGGGATATGTATATACCCATGAAAAATCAAAGGAGAGGATTCAATGGGATTTGAACCACGTCCTTTTGTGCAAAAGCTAAGTATCTTACCACTAGACCACACACTTGAAGAGTGTTGTAAAATGGACCGATGTGCATTTGAAGCAACGACAATATTATTTATGGAGAAAATAGGCAAGACAGTGTTATTTGTTGTGGGAAGAAGCCATTGAGGGTTAAAAAATTAGTGCTATTGTCTTACTAGAAGAACACCAATGACTCTTTTGTAGATTGGAGGTCATTCTTTGATGTAAAGAAGTTGTAATGGTGTATTTTGCATAAATTTAAATGGATCAGTTCCACTTTTGAAGCAAACCCGAAGACGTAGCCCAAGCGGGGTGAACTTCGTTATCAATTTGTTGAGTATTGTCTATGATTATTGTTGTTCCATTATCAATTTCAGTTATTTAAATTTATTAAGTCAATTTTTAATGAAATTACGGGAAAATTGAGAAGTTTTTTCATAATAATTCAAATTAGTGTGACAAAATAGTTTTATCACTAATTTTGGATCAAGCCCTTCTTTAATAACTTCTCCATATGATGAGAGTTGACTATTTCAGAAGAGCCTACCTAAGATAGTGTTATTTGTTGCGGGAAGAAGCCATTGAGGGTTGAAAGACCAACGCTATTGTCTTCCTAGAAGAACATCGGTGACTCTTTTGTAGATTGGAGGACATCCTTTGATGTAAAGAAGACGTAATGGTGTATTTTGTATAAATTTTAATGGATTGGTTCCTCTTTTGAAGCGAACCCGGAGACATAGCCCATGTGGGCTGAACTTTGTTGTCAATTTGTTAAGTATTGTCTATGATTATTGTTGTTCCATTCTCAATTTCAGTTATTTAAATTTATTAAGTCAAATTTTAATGAAAATATGGGAAAATTGAGAAGCTTTTGCATAATAATTAAAATTAGTGTGACAAAACAATTTTATCACTAATTTTGGATCAATCCCTTCTTTAATAACTTCTCCATAAGATGAGAGATGACTATTTCAAGAGAGCCTACCTAAGATAGTGTTATTTATTGCGGGAATAAGCCATTGAGGGTTGAAAGACCAGTGCTATTGTCTTCCTAGAAGAGCACCAATGACTCTTTTGTAGATTGGAGGTCATTCTTTGATGTAAAGAAGACGTAATGGTGTATTCTGCATAAATTTTAATGGATTGATTCCTCTTTTGAAGCGAACCCAGAGACGTAGCCCAAGTGGGGTGAAATTCGTTATCAATGTTTTGAGTATTGTCTATGATTATTGTTGTTCCATTCTCAATTTCAATTATTTAAATTTATTGAGTCAATTTTTAATGAAATTACAGGAAAATTGAAAAGTTTTTGCATAATAATTCAAATTAGTGTGACAAAACAATTTTATCGCTAATTTTGGATCAGACAATTCTTTAATAACTTCTCCATACGATGAGAGTTGACTATTTCAAGAGAGCCCGCCTAAATACCCTCTTTAGTGAAACTCATATAGAGTTCTTTGAAATCCATGGTGATTGGTCCCAATGTACATAGCCATTCTACCCCCAATACTATATCACACCCACCCATATCGATGGCAAATAGATGGGTTTTGAGCTAATAGTCTCCCATATTGAGTCTCACATTTTCACATCTTCCCCCACATTTTGCCATGCCTCCATTGGCGTTCATGATTTGAAAGTTGTGCACCGGGCGTACAAAACAATGGGCTTCTTTTGCCACTCTTTTGTGAATGAAATTGTGAGTACTGCCACTATCAACTAGGACTATGTCTTTCCAATGCTTGATGTAACCCATGAGTTTCAAGGTTTGTGGAGTTGAAATACCTAATAATGCATGTAGGGAGATAAGTGGTTCTTCATGAGAGAATGGATGCCCAATATTCACCTAAGTTTGAGTGTTGGTGTCTTCTACTTGTAACTTTGGTGTCTCTTCGATACTTATGTCTTCAGTCAGGGTGTGAGTGGTCGTATCAATTTGGAACAATTTATGTTCTTTACACTGATAACCTAGAGCACATTTTTTATCACAATTATAATGGAGTCCTCGTCTTTGGTGATCTACCATTTCCACTAGACACAACCTTTGTACTTTCAAGAGATGAGTAGGAGTTGTGCTTGGGGAAGTACCCTAGGGAGGACAAGTGTGAGGAATGAAAGTTGGTATTTTTGTTTGTGCATTGATCACCATCTTTGCTTCTAGGTCCCTTTGCATCACTTCCAATCATGTAGTAGGACATTGCATTCTAACATGTGCTTGAATCTCCTTCTTGAGGCCACTATTGAAACATTCTTTATTGAAAGAATATGTTAAGTTCTCTATACAAATAACTAATTTCTCAAAGGCTTCCATAAAGTCTGTGACTGAGCCTTTACTCTGATAACCTGGAGCACATTTTTTTATCACAATTATAATAGAGTCCTCGTCTTTGGTGATCTACCATTTCCACTAGAGACAACCTTTGTACTTTCAAGAGATGAGTAGGAGTTGTGCTTGGGGAAGTACCCTAGGGAGGACAAGTGGGAGGAATGAAAGTTAGTTTTTTTGTTTGTGCATTGATCACCATCTCTGCTTCTAGGGCCCTTTGCATTGCTTCCAACCATGTAGTGGGACATTTCATTCTAACATGTGCTTGAATCTCCTTCTTGAGGACACTAATGGAAAATCCTCTATAGAAATAACTTATTAAGTTCTCTGTACATATAGATAATTTCTCAAAGGCTTCCATAAAGTTTGTGACTAAGCCGGTTTGGTGTAACTTGGTAAGCCGCCCCAAATATTGAGTATATTTCTCAAAATGTTTATAGAAATCGCTAACAAACTGACTCCAAATGATATATATTGCATATTTTTTTATGCCATTCCCACCATTTCCATTGTTATGGATCTAGATACAATATTGCCACCTCGAGTTTCATCATGTCATCAGTAATGCCCTGGAGGGTGAAGTAATGTTCCATCTAGGTGACCCATCCAAACGGGTTGAAACCATCAAACTTGTTCAAGTCCACCTTAGGAGAATGATACGATATGTTATTATCCATTGCTTTATTGTTGTGTGGACCCGATGAGGGTTGTGGGTGGTTAAATAGTCATAAGTAAGAAGTTTCTTCCTGGTGTGGCTCTATGTGCTATGGAGACCAGTGGTTTTCTTCTAGTATGCCCCGAGTTTGCATCTTCGTCAACTTCTCCACAAATGTCTTTTGGGAGTTGTTGAGCTTAGCTTCTCATCCAACTTCTTATCCAATGTCTCATTGAACCCACTTATGTCATCCTAAATTTTCTTAATTTTTTCATTCACGTAGTCCAACCTGCTTGTAGTAGAGTAGGTGTTCACGTTGTTTGAAGAAGTATGAGGGGGTTTATAGGTACCCTTCATAAGTGATCACATTGAGATAAGTTACTAGGTCCTAGTGATAAGGGAGTGTTAGTTGCTATATCTTTATGATATATGTGCAGGGTCCAACAATAGTACTTGGTCCAATATCTCAGGGCACTAACTAAGAAGGCTCAACCGTGCCCTTAGCCATACTACTCGACTACCCAGGTACTAGAGAGTTGTCTCTCGTGTATTGTTCTCGGTGTACTATATCAATCAGACGACCGATTAGTTCATCTAAGGTTGGTTTTAGGTGTACCCAGGGGAATTCCTATATACCCGAGGGTACGTGGAAGTGAGATTTTGTATATAGGCATTGTTTGATGTGATACTACTCAAAGGGGTACCAACATGGGTTGCAAGGGTTTCCAACAATGTGATTCCACTTGTATTTCTTGCATGTAGTCTTCCCCTACCACAATTTTACCCACTGAACAATAGATCACAGTGTTATTTAAAGATGTTGGAACAAGTCTCTAAAAAAATAAAAAAACGATGAGCTTGTTAACCCCAGAAAAAGCTCTTAAAATCACTAGAAAATAACTTGTGCAAGGTAGGGCTTGAGGTCGAAAATGTCAAATGATCACAACTTCAATTATACTTATCTGATTGCCTAATGTGACACCAATTATGAAATGTCATCACTTTTCTAGATCTAATGGCACTGGTTTGACTGGAATTTGTGCAATTTGTCAAAATATATCTAATCTACGAAATTCATGACCATCATCGAAAAAAAACTCTAAAAAAATATAGATTTTGAATTGACGATATCTCCACTTCCCCGGACTCCATATTGGATGATTTGTTTTTTCAAAAAGAGTATTTTTTCTAGAGAAATTTAGATATATGGTTAGTTTCTTCAAATTCTACATATAAATTTAAAAAAATGGACCTGAATACTATCATCCTCTTTTTTACGTCAAAAATATGCAAAAAGAAAAAAAATTCCCTTCCACTTTGTGCCCAAAAGTTCTCCCACTTCATGCCCAAGAAAGAGATCTAACACCACTTGTAGAGATATTTTTTCTAGATATAATGGCATTGGTTTGACTGGAATTTGTGCAATCTGTCAAAATATATCTAATCTACAAAATTCACGACCATTACCGAAAAAAAACCCGAAAAAATTATAGATTTTGAATCGACGATATCTCCACTTCCCCAGACTCCATATTCGATGATTTGTTTTATAAAATAGAGTATTTTTTCTAGAGGAATTTAGATATATGGCTAGTTTCTTCAAATTCTACATATAAATTTTTAAAAATGGACCTGAATACTATCATCCTCTTTTTTTCATCAAAAATCTGCAAAAAGAAAAAAAACTCCCTTCCACTTTGTGCCCAAAAATTCTCCCACTTCTTGCCCAAGAAAGAGATCTAACACCACTTGTAGTGTACTTAACCCCAAAACTTTAGAGAAATCACACAAAATGTAGTGCAAAACCCAATAACACGAGAGAAAAGAGAGATAAAATTATAGAGCTATGTTCACTTGCCTCTTCAAGGGGGCAACCTCTAAGAACAATGCTCCAAATACAATAACAATTCTTGATAAAACAATACATAACCTTATACTCAATGTATAGTTATCCATAGAGAATCTTAACTACCTATGGGCCCCTTGTAATGAGGGTCGACCAAATAATTTGAGCCTTATTCAAGGAAGGTGGCCTCATACATTAATAAAGTATCTAGTAAAGGGGGTTAAGGTAGGACCCTAACAATCTATATTTAGTTGCATCCTTTGTTAGGATATTTAAACATTTAGGAGTTAGCTATGTTTGACTTGGTCTAATATGTCTTTGGGTAAAAGTGCATTTCTTTAGTATGCATTAGTATGCATTTGTAAGTTATGTAATTTG
>JASDQU011402794.1:85199-98484 GCA_032191745.1 Picea mariana | reverse complement strand
AATTTAAATATTAGTTTTAATTATTAAAAAATTTACAATATGATTTTTTATATTTAATAAATTAAAATTAAATTTTAAAATTAAAATTAAAATAAAATTTTCAAATTTTGATTTTTTTAAATGCAAATGATAATTTAAATTCAAATATTAGTTTTATATTTTGTTTTTTTCACTTTTTATATATATATATATATATATATATATATATATATATTCCTTTCCACAATTAAAAAAACATATTCACAAAATATAAAACAATTTATTATAATAATATAAATGAAAAATATAATATTAATATTTATGATTTATAAAAAGAAAAAGATAATAATAATAATTTGGAAAAGAGTTACACAATAATAAAACAAGGATTCATATTTATTTTTTTAATGCCTCGTACTTAATAAATTAATTATTTAGTAAATGATAACTTTTACATCAATCTTATGCGCAAACATTTTAAAGTTTTTAACATAGTGTATAAGATAAAATAATTCAAATAAGATGAATGAGATGGATAATATTAATATTTATGACTTTGAAAAAAATAAATTAAAATAAAAAAAATAAATTAAATATTAATGATATAGAGATATTTAAATATTTATTTTTTCAATAAAAATTTAGGAATTTTTTTTATGTGTTAATAAAATAGGGATTTTTTTAATTAATAAAAGATTTACATTTTTATTTCTTTTCAATCTCTCAATACTTAATAGATTGACTTCTTAGTTGATCACACATCTTATATCAATTTTATCAATGTTATGCACAAACATTGTAAAGTTTTTACAAGTTTTTTACTTTTCCTTTTTTCTAGTGAAAGACCCCTTGAAGTAGGGTCATAGAAGTGAATTAATACATTGAAGCCAAGTTTCCAAAAAATTATTGAAAAATTCTCCACCTGTGTTTTTTCCTTTATTCCCCAAGTGGAGTCAAACATTTCTCTTTTCTCGTAATTGTTTCACAATTTTCCAACTATATCATCATCTTTCTTTTTCTCTCACTCTCTCACTCCAATTCACAAAGTTAGAAAGGAAATTGGAGCCTCACAATTTTCCAACTATATCATCATCTTTCTTTTTCTCTCACTCTCTCACTCCAACTCACAAAGTTAGAAAGGAAATCGGAGCCTCACAATATGGTGATGTTTTCTTTATTGACAAATCCCCCCTTTCTCTCTCACTCCAACTCACAAAGTTAGAAAGGAAATTGGAGCCTCACAATATGGTGATGTTTTCTTTATTGACAAATCCCCCCTTTCTTAACCCCACTGAAGTCAAGTCAATACAAATAGGCCACATGATTTGGAGTATATTAGATTTTATCTTTATTAAATAAAATTTCTATTGATTTATTTTCCCCATATGCCCCACTCAACTCAAGTCAACATGGACATCTCTAATATATTTCCTCTATAATTGCCTTAACTTTTCCTCTTTATTGACAAAATCCCCCCTTTCTTAGCCCCACTAAAGTCAATTCAATACAATTAACTCGTAGGCTTTGGAGTACATTAGATTTTCTCTTTATTAAAGAAAAAATCTACCGATTTATTTTCCCCTATTCCCCACTCAACTCAAGTCAATACAGGCATCTCTAATCTCTTTCCTCGATAATTTCCTTAACTTTTCCAACTCTCCAACTCTATCACCATCTTTCTTTTTCTCCCACTCTCTCACTCCAACTCACAAATTTAGAAAAGACATTGAAGCCTCACAATACAATGTTGTTCTCTTTATTGACAAAATACCCCCTTTCTTAGCCCCACTAAAGTCAAGTCAATACAAATAGCTCACAGGATTTTGAGTACATTATATCTTCTCTTTAATAAAGAAAATTTCTATTTATTTATTTTCCCCTATGCCCCACTCAACTCAAGTCAATACAGACATCTCTAATCTCTTTCCTCTGTAATTGCCCTGACTTTTCCAACTCTCCAACTCTATCACCATCTTTCTTTTTCTCCCACTCTCTCACTCCAACTCACAAAGTTAGAAAGGAAATTGGAGCCTCACAATACAATGATTTTCTCTTTATTGACAAAATACCCCCTTTCTTAGCCCCACTAAAGCCAAGTCAATAAAATAGCTCACACTCTTTGGAGTGCATTATATTTTCTCTTTATTAAATAAATTTTCTATTGATTTATTTTCCCCTATTCCCCACTGAACACAAGTCAATATAGACATCTCTAATCTCTTTCCTTTGTAATTGCCTTAACTTTTCCAAGCGCTCTAAGCTTTGTGTTCTTACTGAGCTATGTGTTCTTAGCTATCCCCCCACACACATTTATATATTTCATATGAAGTGCCATGTAGAATTCGACGATTGAGTCGGTGGGGCCATATACACCGATTCTCTTATGGAGTTCCTTGTTGAATAGATGAAAGGAAAGCTCGAGGAAATTGTTACTCCCTTTCTTAGCCCCACTAAAGTTAAGTCAATACAAATATCTCTTCACAAGATTTGGAGTACATTATATTTTCTCTTTATTGCCTTAACTTTTCCAACTCTCCAACCCTATTACCATCTTTCTTTTTCTCCCACTCTCTCACTCCAACTCACAGAGTTAGAAAGGACATTGGAGCCTCACAATACGATGATGTTCTCTTTATTGAAAAAATCCCCCTTTTCGTATCCCACTAAAGTCAAGTCAATACAAATAGTTCATAGGCTTTAAATTACCTTATATTTTCTCTTTATGAAAGAAAATGTCTACTGATTTAATTTCTCTTATGTCCCACTAAACTCAAGTCAATACCGACATCTCTAATCTCTTTCCTCTATAATTGCCTTAACTTTTCTAACTCTCCAACTTCACCGCCATCTTTCATTTTCCAAGATTTACTCTCTCTCCAACTCATAGCCTTTGAAGGACAATGGACTTTGATAATATGACGATTTCTTTGTATCTATATGCATGAGATGTGTAACATTAGTATTTATAACTTTGGAAAATTATAATAATAATTAAAAAATTAAGAAAATAATTACAACCATTAATAAAACAAGGATTTTTAATCATATAAAGATTTACATATTTATTTATTTAACCAAAAAAAATTTATTTTTTTAAACATTAATAAAATACTAAACCTTTAAATATATATAATAGATTAACTGCTTAGTAATCTTGGAGTGATTTTACACACAAATATTGTAAAGTCTTAACATGTCTTTTACTTTTTCATTTTCTATTGAAAGACCCCTTGAGGTGGGGTTGTAGAAGTGAATGGGTATCAACCAATAAAGCCAAGTTTCCAAAGTTGTCCACCTATTTCTTTGACTCTATTCTGCAAGTGGAGTCACACATTTGTCCTTCCTTGTAATTTTCTCACAATTTTCCAACTCTATCACCATCTTTCTTTTTCTTCCACTTTCTTACTCCAATTCATAGAGTTTGAAAAGACATTAAAACTTCACAATAAAATAATGTTTTTTATTAACAATATTGGAACCCATTAAAATCAAGTCAATACAAATATGTCATCAAACTTTGAAGTAAGTTAGGATTTTCTCCATTGAAATCAAGTCAATACAAATATTTCATCAACTTTAAAGTAAGTTAGTATTTTCGGATTTTCTCTTTAGGAAAAATAAAAATAAAAAAATCCTTCATCAATATATCTACCTCTATCCCCCATTCAAGTCAAGTCAATAAGGACATTTCCAATCTCTCCTCTTTGTAGTTTACTCAAACTTTTCCAACTTTCCAATTACATCACTATCTTTCATTTTTCTAAAAGATTGCTTTCTCCCCCATTCTTAACGTTTGAAGGAGGGTACAATTTCGTAATATGATGATTTTTTTTTATCTCGTATTGTTATTGCCCTTCGATTTTCTAACCCACACATGACTTTTATAAGAGTTGTTATCTTTATATCTTAATAATAATAATAATAATAATAATCTATTTTTAAGGTCACTACCAAGCTACACCAAATTGGTGTATGAGACCCCCTTGTTTGTGGGACAAGGGACCCCCCTCCACCCAGTGATTTGACTGGTAAAGTCTACGGAGGTATACAGACTCTACCCCCCTCTTGATTTGAACTTGTGACCTCTTAAGAGGAAACACATGTTCTTAACCATTAGGCCCACTCAGGATGTATACAATCACAAGAATTTTCTAAATCACACATCATCTTTCGTGATATCTATGCATGACTTAACAAAGATTTTTTATCACGGAAATCAATTGGTTAATACAATCATCAACCATTAATTAGCTTAGCTTGACCATTAACTAGCTTGAGATTAATTTTTTCATAAATTTCATTCAATCATGATGATGATGATTACCGTCCACTAAAACTGAATTAGTTTATCGGACCTTAAAAGGGAAAAATATTATTTGCAATTCGTTAGAATTTTGTTTCTATGCGCGAAAAGCATTGAGAGAATTTTTCCAAGATCACCATAGTTATGTTGAGTTAACAGGTTAGGAAGGTTGGTAGTGTGACAAATATTTTGAAATTGAAATCTAATATGGGTATAGGTTGGACAATCTAAGAGAAATTGCTTTTCATATTCAACCCTCTTAGTGTCACAAAGGTGACACACTCTTTTATCCCAAGGCATTTTAGGAATTGACCAACGCCCAATTTCACTATGGAGCTCACGAGAATTGGTTTTTATATTAGCAAGGCATATTTTTTTCTTTATACTTGTCAAGACAGAGAGATAATTTTGATCTTCTAGATTAGGGTTGATTACCTCCTCATAATATATTAATTTTATTTTTTCCTCTAACTCTTTATCACACCACATTTTCTCCTTAAATTTTGATTTAATAGTATTTTTAATAGTATCCTTRTTCTGCAAAAATGGTCTCTTCCATGATCCCCTAAKGRCTTAGCCAAGCATGGGCATCTTTATKCCATCCYYGCTYGAGTCRAAGGTGGTTACRAHTGGAGTCTGAAGCAATTTTKGGAAGCCTCTTKTCTTTCATGTTGTTTARCTTKTTYTTATACATTAAGTACCTAGTCATAATCATGCTCTCAATGGGGGAAAGACTTGCCTCTAAGAGGAGGATAGGATATGGTGTATTTCCTTTAATTTTGATATTGTAGGTTATAAAATTCTTTTGAATTTGCTCTATCTTTCTCCATGATTCTCAAGAGATACTGCATACCCAAACTTTGCATCCATATAGAATAACAAGCGTAACAAGAGTCTCAAAGAGGATTTTTTTCTTATCCCGTATCCAAATATCGACTGGCTTACAATTTTTTTCAATCCCATAATAAGCTTTCCATCCTCCAAATATCATTTTCTCAATGCTATAATTCTAGTTGAGCTTGTGTTGAATATCGATACCAAGATATTTGTATGAAGTTACTTCCTCCAAGTTGTTGTTGTCATATACAAAGGTATCATAAGTGATATTATTTGTTTTAATGATCATGACCTTATTCTTGTCAGTATTCATAGTTAGACCCATATTGGAGAAAAAATCCTTGAGGATTCTTAGTTACTTTTCAAGATCGTGGGGGCTCCTCACCATGAGAACGATATCATCATCATAAAGAAGAAGATTGACGACTATACCAGTGAGAGTAGGGTCGAATGTTGGGACCAGTTTTAAGAACTGTGCAGAAGCAAACAACGCGTGTGAAAGAAGGAAAGATAGTTGGCGCACTTTCAGGATCAACGCGTGCAAAAGGAGGAAAATTGTTCGAAGCCATTAGGTATTTTGGGTCCATTGACAAGGGCTAAGCCTTGGTGTAATTGTATAAATATGTAAAAGTTTTTGGGATAGGGAGGAGAGCGAATAAGTATGAGAGTATGCGAGTGTGCAATGTATGCAAGTATGAAAGAGTGAAGAGCGACAAAGATAGATAGATGGATAGGAGAACGGAAAGGGAATGATGTATGAGCACATTGCACATATTTTGTAATGAAGATTCTGAATAATATAATAAGAATCYARTCATTGTGGATGTAGCCCATCTTGGGTGAACCACGTTAAATATGGTGTCTATGTGTCATGATGTGTTTGTTGTTCTGTTTATTGCATGCATATGATACATGTTTGTTATTCTGAATATGTTGCATGTTATTATGTTTCTACTCACATGGTATAAGGTATAATGAACTAATGTTAGGTATAATGGTCATGAGGACTGCCTCCCATCCCTTCATCATTGCAAAAACTTGGTTCTTGCAGTTCCCATAGATACCTCGGGTGAGACTTCACCTGCTTGTGAGTGATGCCAAAAGGGATGGTACTTGAGGGTTCTGTTGGTGAATTCATGTTGAACCCCGGGTCTCCCCACCGCACACCAAAAAATGGTTCCATTGTCAAGACTAGGATCTGTGATTGAGGGGAATGTGGAGGTCGACTAAGGAAGAGATAGGACGGTGGTTAGAGATGAGGGAGGGCAATTTTTCCAGAGATCAGAATAAGAACCCATAGATCAGCTCTGAAAAGTGGTTACAGAGGTATGTATTTACAGATTTACATGAGATTTTCTTTGTTGAATTTTCGATAATTTTGGTTGAGTGGTTACAGAGGTTAGATGAAAAGAGGAACATTTTGCATTGTTATTTCGAGAAGTTGGACACTTAAGTTGATTTAGAAAGTTAATACTGTAAGTAATCATATCTTGTGTTCAATTGATTTTTGGCTGGATAGTGTATTGGGGGGTTATATTATGAAGTTTGCTATAGATTGTACCCAGTCATATAGTGTTGTTGAAAGAGAGTTATTTAAAAGTCACGTGGAACATATTTGAAATAATTGTCTACTTGGGTCAATAAACTGCTCTGTGATAAGGGGGTTATGAAGTTGGAATCTGATTTTCCCAGTAGCTAGGTGCCTTCACGCACATGGGGGGAATGGGGGTTTACCAGGGGATGGTCTGAGTGTATGGAGGAGAGGGATACAAGAAAGAAAGAATAAGGAATAGATGGAATAAGAATGTCAGGAAAAGAAGAAGGTGTGACAAAAGAAGAGATTGGAGTGTTTCGCAGTGGAAAAATATTTCAGTATAGTAGGAAGAGGACTGTGGATGATAGAGAAGGGTAGCACAATGAGGTTGAGGAAAGGGACACTGACATAGTGCTTCAAATCGAAGGAATACTGTGCATAGAAAGGAAGGAGAAGGAACAAGACCTTCAGATCATTCCAACAGAAGGAGATTTATTACATCCCATAAGTCCTACTCAGGTCAAGCTCTACGACGAACCCACGACCCCATGTGCATCTCTGAGGTCTAAGGTAAGATCTGAAACTTTGGAAATTATAGTTAGAGAAGGAAGAAAGGATAACAATAAAGGTAGTCAGAGTAATGGAAGTAATACAATAACCCAGATCTAGTTAACATCACCAAAGAAGAATAATGCACAATACACAATGGCAGGGGTAGACCCCACTTTGAGAATGTATGTCTTCCACGGAGCGGGGACAAAAAATCTAAAGTATCATTTATTTATTTGTGAAGCAATATGGACCGTGAAAAACATCCAGTATGATGATGCGAAGATCATGCAGTTAGTGACAACATTCAAAGACCGCACATTACTATGGTATATGAAGTATCAATCCACTACACTTATAAGACAAGTCAGAACGTTGGTAGACATCAGGAAAGCCCTGTTAAATAATTCCAGAAATTGAAATTTGAGTCATAGTGTATTACGAAATGGAAAGAGATCAAGTAGTTGTAGAATGAATTCGTATGGGATTATGATCAGAGATTTAAGATATTAATGGATCAGTTGACCTTCCAGATTGTGGACGAGCAACATATGGAATGGTTCATTGTGGGATTGTTACCACATATACACTTCCCTTTGATGAAGTAGAAGATTACATTGCAGTTAGAAGCATTAGAGATTGCCATGAAGTTGGAATCATCCCCTGTAGGAGAGAATGGTGCAAGGATAGATCAGGTTCAATCACAGTTAGCAACATTAACAATTCAGTTGCAGGAGATTGTTAAAGGGAAGGAAAAGCATGAAGAATTCTGGTGTGTTACATGTAGAAAGGAAGGCCATCATAAGAATGAGTGTCCATATTTTAAAGAATATTTGGCTACAGGAGATTCAAATCCCTTGGCCACATGAGGAGGGGTCTGGTGTGAGATCTGCAGAACGATGGGTCATCACCCAACCACTTGTCCTTCGATGCAGAAGTATCAAAGCACTGCTAGAAATGTATTTTGTAATTTTTTTTAAGTCTGTGGGACATGACGAAAAGGAATGTCATGCACTCGATCTAATGAGAGAACAGACTGTGGATACATACAAAGTTCAAGGGGAAGACATATCAGAAGGAGGAGTACCTCAATATAATACCCCGAGGAGCTACAATCAAGGAGGAAGAGGAGGATTCATAGGTCACGAAAGAGGAGGATTATATGTTATAACTGTAACCATCCTAGGAATTTGGCATGATATTGTCTAAATCCTTGTATGACATGTACATATTGTAGATAGTTGGATCATGCAATGGAAGACTATCCACAATTGATTACAAAGTGGCAGGAGAAAAGGAACCGTAATGTGCAGATGATAGCAGGGAAAGAGCGTGACGATCAACCGAAGGTAGTATATGTTATGCGCGGAGGAGAAAGAACAAGAGTTGATGTGCTATAACAAGGAATTCAGACTAACTAGTGGGTCAGGAAAGCATCAAAATCTCCTCTGACGTTTTACCCTCGGAAAGAAAGAGACACATTGATCTAAAATTAAAGGCTTGTATAACATGCAAGTGAAATTTTATGTGTCTTGGGCAATGGATCAATTTGCAAGCACATAGATTTTTAATGAGTTATGGACTTAAAATTACAGAAATAACAGAGATATACAACCATCAAATAACATACATAACACAACAAATGATAGAGTTCACCCCTCTCTTGGGCTACCTCTCCTAGTCCACCTTCCAATGGTCCTCTTTCATTAAGTGTTCAATATGTGAAAAACAATAATTTACAATGCTCAAATGGAAAAAAAAAATAGCTCCAATGGCTTCAGAACTGTCAAAAACCCATGTCTAGGATTTTTCAGCAACTGATTTGGTCAAAAAATGAGAAAGTTATCTCTCTTGGAAGTTTCTCCTTTCTCCTATAGCCAAAGTGGTCTCCAAAATGCACACACCATTCCAAAACCTAGCTCACGCACTCAAAACCTAGGTCTAGCGTGATTCATGTTGCATGGGAAAAAATGGTGCATTGTTAGCACAATTTTAGACTCTGGAGGTCTCGGTCGCATGGGGAATGTGTCCAAGGCCTGGGATAACTGTATTCACCCATCGACCATCACCCCTGCCTTTTCCCATGTGCATGGTCACATGGCATGTATTGCAGGTTGTGGCCACGCATTAGGGCTAAGCCCCAGATCTTTCTGCCAAACGCTCTGCCATTTCAACTTAAATAATATTTTTGCCATTACAGAGTAAGAAACACCCCACAAATAGACTAGTGATTCTGGCCTATGCATGTCCATTCGTCCTGGAGGTCATGTGATCGAACCTGGTCGAGTCCGACCCAAAATTTTAATGGTCGGTGGGGTGCCACGTGCCAACCCCTGATTGGGCCATGTGGCACCTTGCCATTGGCCCAACTCGACACCCACATGCCTAGTCACCTACCATGCATCCTTTCCATGTCAGTTGTGCGGTCTACATAGTCATCTACCACGACAGCCTGTACGGACTGCACAGTCAACAAAAGTTTCCCTGTTTAGGAAAACGGATAAAACATCATAAATTTGTCATATGAACTCTATTTGATCCCATTCGAGTTGTTTTGGGATCATGAGGATGAGATCTATGCAATGAAACCATTTTAGAAAAATTTCGAACACTTTGATTTTTGAGCATTTTTTGATCCCCTGGATCACTCCTCCCCATTGGGAAGCTTTTGGACCTCCAAAATACTATTTCAGTCAACCTGTAGATGAGGGTACAGTTCCCTCACCCTTTCAACCTCAATCTATTTAGATTTACTTGGATTTTTTCCTTTTAGACCAACACAAAGGTACTCCACATTCCCTCGTTTTGAATTTCTTGTCTTTCGGTTAAGGATGGTATCCTATTGTAATTCTAAAAGATATTCTGGTGAGAAGTCATCTATTGAATGAATATGGACATGCTCTCCTTGATCATCAATCAAAGGAGGCTCATACAATCTCAAATTCTCAACATTAACAAATGCATACATTTTCATATAAGGAGGCAAATCCAAACGAAGGACATTATTATCAATTTTTTGAAGAATCTTAAAAGGTCCATATCTGATTGGTTTCAACTTTTTACCTTCTCCTTTAAGCCTCTCTTTGCTAATGTAAAGAAAAACTCCATCTCCAACTTGGAAACTGTGATCCACATGTTTCTTGCCATGTCTTGTCTTGTACTTGGCTTGGCTATTTTCCAACTGTTCTTGTACCATTTGATGTACCAATTGAATTTTTTCAATGAACTTCTTTTCTCTATCAATGTCATAATGGCCATAAATAGCAACATCCTTCCCAAAGATAAAATCTAAAGGAGATTTTGGCAAGTAACCAAAACATGCCTCAAATGGAGGTGTTTGAGTCGATGAATGCTTAGCCCATTCATAAGCACATTGAATGTAGTGTAGGTGCTCATTCCAAAGCTTAGGATGCTTTTTGCAATTTCCACGAAGAAAATGTATTATTTTTCTATTCACCACTTTTGTCTGACCATCAGTTTGTGGATGGAATGTTGTTCTCTTTTTCAACTTGGTGTCCATGAGTGCCCATAAGCTTGACCAAAAGTTCCCAAGAAATCGAGAATCTCGATCAGAAATAATGAATTTGGGAAACCCAAAATGTACCCATACATGTTGGAAGAACATTTGTGTAGTTTATTCAGCTGTAACCTGCTTCTTACAAGGCGTTAAAATACACATTTTGTTGAAACGATCAACCACATCATAAAGATAATCATGATTATTTTTAGACATAGGTAATCCTCCTACAAAGTCCATGGAAAGGCTTTACCAAGGATGGGAAGGAATTGGAAGTGGAGTATGCAATCCTAACTTTTTATTGCTAGGCTTACTTGTAGTACATAAAGAACATCCTCTTACATATTGTGATACACTTTCATTCATTTTAAGCGAATAGAAATACCTTTTCAAATTTGCCACTGTATTGACTACATCGAAATGGCTAGCAATAAGAGAAGAATGTGCTTCCCTTATGATGTTGACTCTTTCACCCTGTGGAATACATAGCTTGCCAATATGATACAAAATTTTATCATTCACGTGGTAATCCAATTCCTCTACTTGGTTAGCTTGACACAAAGTTGCATATACATCTTTAAAATCAACATAAAAAGCATAATGTTCAACATAGCTCTCATGCATGAGAAAGTTATGCTTAAGAATAACTGAGGCACCTATAATAAGCCTAGAAAGCATATCAACAACCTTGTTATAAATCTATTTCTTATACCTTATCACCAAGTGGAATTGTTTCAAGAAGCCCATCCATCTGAAGTGACTTGCTTGTTGTAGCTTAGTTTGTGATTGCAATTATTGCAAAGGTTGATGATCAGTGTGAATAATAGTTTATTTTCCCAACAAATAGTGTTTCCACTTTTTCACACTTTGCACCAATGCATACAATTCCTTTTCATTTGCACCATTAAAAGTTTCAAAATGAAAACATATGGGCTTAACATGTTGCAACAAGATTGCTCCCATGGCATAGTTACTTGCATCTGTTTGTATCTCAAATGGTTGTCTTGAATCAGGAAGTGCAAGAACTAGAGCTGAATTGATTCTCTCCTTCAATGCATCAAAATATTTGTGTTCCTTGCCTCCCCATTGGAAAACCTACTTAATGCTTGTCACGGCATGTGATGGAGCTATAATTGAAGAACAATTAGAAATAAACTTTCTCCAATATCTGGCTTCTCCCAAAAAGCTTATAACCTGGGTTACATTGTTGGGCTTGGGACAATCTAAAATGAATTTTACCTTTCAAGTATCTATCTGTTGACATTATGGTAGCTGCGGGAGGTATTTACCTCCACGTGTAACCCTGACGAGAATAAAATATTCTGGGAAGCAAGAAGAAACCCTAATTAGTTGGATGATAACCCTAGAAGACAAGTCGGCTCAAGAGAATGATTTGTATTAGGTTATTAGCCTCCAAGAGAAGAATTCAACCCAGACAGCCTGGAAGAAATAGTATAAATATAGGAGGCCAGTCTTCAATTTGGCCAGAATTCTCAAAACTGTAGAAGCACACTTGTGTGCACTGTAATTGGCCAGTTTGTGCGCAAGTCTTGGGAGCAGCTGTTGTCGGCAGTTCTGCAATCTGCATTTTCGGTTTTCTAGGGTTGGACTCTCTGATCAACTTGTGTTACTCTTGCTTGGTGCGCTATCCTTGGAGAGAGGTGCATTATCTTTGTTTGGCTATCTATCCTAGGGTTTTCTTTCGGAATGATTCTCTGTCAAGGTTAAGGTGCTCGGGGGTGACTTCGGCCTATGTTTGGGTGAAAATATTTCTATATTGTCTATGGTTAAACGAGCACATCCATTAATTTCCAATAGGTTATGGGCCCACACTATCTTCGAATAGTATAATCATTGGAAGATAGATTGGGAAGATTTTCTCAGTTGGAGTTGCAGTTGCAACCAGTTTTTGCTGCAGCAACGAAACCCTAACCCTCTCATTGAGGCACCTTAAGTGAAGGGATTGACCTAATTTATGGATATACTAGTGCGCCCTAGCCTAGTGCATCTCTTGATACTCTCAGCAAGCTAAAATGTCAAGTTTGAGTTTTTGGTCAAAAACAAGGGTTGACCAAGTCAAAGCAGTTATGACTTACTCTATGAAGTCAGAAAAAAAGATAGAAGGAGCTTCTAACTTCAGAGCGTGGAAGACAAGGATTGACCTCATCCTTGCGAAGAATAAAGGGTTGGATATCGTGAAAGGAAAGATTGTGGAACCAGAGTTTGAAGAAGGAAAAGAGAAGGAACCGTAGAACGTTGCAGTTATGGAGATTTCAAAGACAATGACATCAATGCTATGAGTATCATAGTGGACTCTATAAAAAAACACTTGATACCCTACATCTCCCATATTGACTCATCTAAGAAGATGTACGATGCCCTACCAAACCTCTTCTCAGTTAGAAACATTGGACACGTAACAAGTCTGAAGAATGAGCTCAGTGACATGAAGATGAATGATGATGACAACATAGCATCATACTTTGTGAGAATCTCTCATTTAAGAGATCAACTACAAGCTATTGAAGAGATCATTTCATAGAAGGAACTGGTAAATATAGTACTT
>JASDQU011402794.1:54869-67712 GCA_032191745.1 Picea mariana | reverse complement strand
TCTCCCTCTATCTCCCATGGTAAAAGCATTCCCAAGAACTGTATAAACAATCTTATCTTTCTTTGGTGACGGTGTGAAATCCCACCTTTCTGGATTCTTTTTGTTAGAATTTTTATCTCCTATTGGTCTATTTGAGGATCCTATGGCCTTTGATCCCACAGCTGTGGTTGTTATCTGTGAAACTGTAAAGTTAGGGTTCCTGAGAAGAGCTTGTATTTTCTCGGGATCAACTGTGTCATCTAGGGCTGGATCACCAAGATTCTGAGTTTGGTGATGTATGGTGTTTCCTGGTTCTAGGTTCTATTCTACGGTTTCCTCAGCCAGAATTTCAGTTTCAATTTCTTTTGCTTTTTGGGTGGAGGTTTCTTCTTCTTTTTGTGGTTCTATATTTTTCCTAAATCTACCTCTAGGATCTCTATTTCTCATGAAGTCATGCTAAATGAAAGAAAAGAACTAAGATTGAGTTTTAGAGTACCTGTGATAACTGATATGTCGGTTTTCACCCTTTTTGTTTCCACAACCGCTCTTACTATCAACCTGCTAACACACCAAACCAAGCTAAGTGCATTCCAAACTAATCAAGACAATTATCTTCTTACCTTTTAAACAGCTCCCCGGCAACGGCGCCAAAAATGTCAGGTTGCTAAATTGAAGCTTTTAAGTGACCTGAAACACTAAATTGTCAAACCAGGGTTGGTAAACTTTGAGCTGATACACAGTATGTGCAGGTAAGCATCTAGTCTCTATTTGAATGCTATCCTAAGAATAAAACACACACTCATTCTGAGAACTTGAAGCTTAATGACTATCTCAAAGCCTAGCATTTCCTATTTAAGTCATCCACAGAAAACAGTCTTGTGCTCCAATGCTGGTACTGCTATTCTTATTCAAAAGTGTGGTTCCACAAGATTATTTTACCTCTATGTCTGATCATCTACCATCATCATTTCTATTCAAGTCATGACACAAAAAGTATTTTCGAAAATGCATTCAATCTGGTCATCAAAAATGAATCTAAAGCTGTCTACAGGAAAACAGAGTACTTTCCTACTTACTGGTACCAGGAGCTCCCCTTTGTTCTAACTGTAATCTAACTGTTCTAAGCAGGCAAGGTAACTACTGTCTAACAAAGAAAAGTGCATGCTAATTCTGAGTTATATTCGAATTGAAAATGAAAAACCAAACAATACCTTGTTCGTGCTCTTATCCCCTACAGGTATCAATCATGTGTTTTATATTCACCAATGCAAAAGATAACAGTATGTGGGAAACGATTCTGTTGGAGAACGATTACACACAATGTTGAAACACTAAATCTACGATGCAGTATGAGCTGCAGATATACTATTCAGTTAAGCGAATACTAACACACTGAAGAAACTAAATCTATGACAGAACAAAGCTAAATCTATTGCAAAATAAGGCAACGACTTGCACCGGTTTGGCGGGCCCAACCAAACGGCACAAACGCTGTGGGTAACGACCAGAGCCGACTAGATTATTCTATGCAAAAACGGTGTAACTTCATGCCTCATTAACTCATAAGAACAATACTCAGATCATATGACAGTCGAATAATATAACGTAACAACAATTTTATTCAAAAACATAGGTTCACGGCATAACATAATCCAGCAACAATAACAACAACCCGTTCTCAGGAGTGATTGTGGGTTTTTATATAAAAATCCTTCTGTTTGTAACAGTCTAAAACAAAGGTACGTAAAACAAATGGATCCCCGATCCGAGAATAGTCTTGCAATCAAATTTTAAAACGTATTTCACATCTTTGTGACACGTAGTGTCACAAAGTGTGAACGATGAAGAATCATGACCCAGTTTCATCATTGGCCTTCCAGCACCCTGTGGCGATGACTCCAGCTGTCCTGTGAATCTGTCTATCTCTCATTCAAACCATAACGCACACCATAACGCACAGATCTCAAGCGGCTCCATTGGTACCTCCACGGGTACGAGCTGGTACCTGGTACCGATATCCTGTTCCAAATATAGAAGTGGTACCTAACCCAAGCGATATTAGTTCCAAAACCAATTTAAAGCATTAAAGTGCATAAAAATAGCTTGAAATGCAAAGATACCTTAGGTAACCTCATTGAATGGTCGAGAGATGTCAGTTATGTCCAAAACAAGGCTAAAAGGGTGGTACTGGTAGATAAATGGAGGTCTATGGCATATAATGTGGGCAAAAACATGATCAAAACTGGGGACCAACAATTATATGTTGACTTTTAACATTTACTTAAATAACTCAATTTATTTATTAATAAAAGCACTTTATTTTAATAATTCAGCGACCAAGGTAAAAGTCTTTGGACGATTTCCACACATCTAGACACATAGACCTATGTGGAAATACTTGTCTGATCCTACCACTAACACCAACACTCTCCCCAGAGGCATCAAGGAAGGAGTGAATAACCTATTTGAATCTGGAAGCAATGATCTGAGAGGCCCCTCCTAAAAACAGATTATTATCAACAAATTGTGAGTGGTTGATATTTTTAACTCCTAAGACCATTTTTAGATCAGACAAGTTTCCAATCTCTCACTCATGCTCAAGCTTGTGACTAAGGGGGTTGGCCATAATGATAAATAGCAATGGAGAGAGTGGGAATCCTTGATAGAGTCCACATATTCCTTGAAAAAAATATGTTAGTCGTCCATTCACTAGAGGGGTGATCCAAGCAACACTGATACACAAATCTATCCACTTGATCAATTCCAAACAGAAACCAAATTTCTCGAGAACCTGAAAAAGGAAAGAGTGATGAACACAATCAAAAGCATTTTCCATATCAAGTTTACTCCCCATACATTTTTCCTTAGACAAAAAAATATTGAATGAATGGCCTCGTGTACAAGCACTATATTATCAATAATTTTCCTAACATGCATAAACCCCCCTTGGTTGTGGGAAATAATCTTGGGCATAATTTTTTAAAGATGAGCAACTTTTTTTTTTGTTAAGATTTTATAAGATGAGTTACAAAGAGATATAAGCATGAATCGAGAGAAGGAGGAAGGATTGGTTTCTTTAGGAACTAAGGTTAAAAATGATGAATTAGTATCCCCCCCGATCTAAAATTTCTATCAAAATAGTGCAACATTCTTAATAAATCAGACTTAATAAGGTCCCAGAAGTGCCTATAGAAGGATATAGGAAACCCATCCAGTCCATGGGCCTTATCCAAACCCAAGCTTCAGATGGAAGCGAAAACCTCGGTTGCTTCAATGGGATGAATGGGAATATGATTCTCTTCTTCTAAGATGAGGGTTGGAATATGCTCAAGCATATCACCAATATTATGATCATCTGCCATAACATGCTGAGAAAAAAGATCATTATAAAATCTATGAGTTGCCTTGATATTTTGACAATCAGTGAGCCTAGTCCCATCCTCTAAATTGATAGCTACCATATTGTTTTAGAGAGGCACGCCTGAGCTTGTTTATAAAAAAAAATTGTGTTCTGGTCTCTCGCTTGTAACCAGAGACTTCTAGACATTATCTTTCAATATTCCTCTTATTTTCTTAGTTCCCGCTGACTTTGGGTTTGAAGTTGTAGCTCTTCTTGGATCATATTATATGATGGATCTTTGTCTTCCATTTGCATTTGGAGAGTTTTGAGCTTACTCTTGAGATCATTAATACTTCAAGAAGGGGCATTATAAGAGACCTTAGCCCCAACTTTTGATAGCTTGTTTCACTATCACAAGCTTCTATTCCCAAATATAGACAAGGGTTCCAGGAATCCAGGTGCACCATGCATTAGCAACTAGTTGTTCAACTTTAGGATAACCAAGCTAGAGGGGATGAAAACGGAAGGGAAGGGGACCATAGTCCGGAAGCTGGCATATATGTAGGGAGATGGGTTTATGGTTAGAGGTTAATGAAGAAGAAATATAGGGTTTAAGAGAGGAGGAGGCGGAGAGGAAATTGTTATGAATGAGAAATTAGTCTAATGGAGCAACAATATGGCCAAGACCTAGGTGCTTATTGGTCCAAGTAAATTTCCCTTTGAGAGGGGCAACATCAATTAGATTCTAGTCGAGTATAATATCTTCCATTCTATCACGGGATGGATCCCTACAGTAAAATCCACCCATTTTTTCTATATTATTCCTTATGGCATTGAAGTCTCCAGCAAGAATGTTATCCATAGGATCCCCATGATCATGTAATGTTTGAATAGAATTCCAACAACCTGGCCTTTCTAAAGGGATGGACAGCACGTAAGTGTTGATGACAACAAAAGGTTTTCCATCGAGAATCAACATAAATTTAGTAGAATTCCAATGTGAAGCTTGAAAGGAAGAAACCATGCAAACCTCGTTCTTATTCCAAAAAATGCAGAGACCTCTTGAAGCGCCTCTGGCATCCTCTATAATGTAGTCCCACTACTTAAGAGCTCCAACGAAGTTTTTCTTATCTCATCTGCTTTCATTTTTGTATTCTAGAGCAGGAGAACATACAACTTTTCTGAGTGGAATAAATCTCGGGCAACCGAATCTTTAGGAGTGTTGCCTAAGCCCCTTCAATTCCAAGTGACAATAATCATTATTTAGAGGGGTGATAGAAAGAACCCCCTTTGCTTGTTGCATTATTACCAAAGTTTTTTGGTTGCTTAGAATACCCTATCATTTTAGGAATAGTGTGTTGTGATCCTAGTTGGATATCTTTATTTGCATGTTATTCTCGTATAATTATTGTGGCCTTCCACCCTGACCTTCTAGGAAGATATTCCTCCAAAGCCTTGTCTTCTTGTTCCTCATTGATCGAGTAATTAGTATCTGAGTCCCTTTCTTTAGTATCTGAGTCCCTTTCTTGTCTTCTTGTTCCTTGTTGATTTTCCACTTAAAAGGAAGTTGTTCATAGCCCAATTGTTGCACATGTTGTTGGTTATCCAAGGTGATGAACACCACTTCACGGATATCTTTCTCTAGATCTACTTCAACAGAAATTCTAGCACAAAAGAACATATTTTTCTTTAGCGTTGCCCTAGCTATATACCAACCCAAAAAATTACCTATACAACTTAGGGTGACATCACTCCAACAGTGAAAAGGAAGGTGAGGAAGTCGAACCAAAACAAGAACAACAAAAAGAACATCATTCTCAAGATTAATCTTTCAATATGTCTTATTAGTCCCTGCCTCGCGAGAAACTATAGCATTCGGTACGAAGTCAAAATAGGTTGACTTCCTATTAGTTCGCTAGTTTCTTTAGACGCTTTCCAAAGTTTCGTGTATAATTATTTTAAACCCTTTAAACCATTTCCAAAGTTTCATGTATAATTATATTTAATTTTTTGAAATAGCCAAAAACTTATGTAAATATTTTAATTTCTTAAACCAAATTATTGATTGGTCCATCATTCACTTTGATGGGACTTAATTTCCCCGGTGTGTATCATTTAATTTTTGGTATTTGTCAGGGAGGAAAATTAATTATTTAAATAATAATTCTAAAAATTTAATGAAATGCCACGTTCTATTTCATTTAATTGTGTTTCAGTTGGTATTTATTGTTGTGCCGGTAAGATCCACCAAAACGCGGTGAAAGGAGCCACGATTTTGCTGAAAATGACCCACGTTTTTGTTGAGATAAATGGCCCCAAATTGCAGTGGATTTGAGGGCGTTTTCGCTGAGGGTTTAGCCACAAATCACAGCAGAAAAGGGCCACGAATTTACAAAGAATAAAGCCACGAATTTGCACAGGTAGAGGCCATGAAGTCGTTGAAAAGGGCCCACGATTTTCACGGTTGTAAATGGGATTCAAGTTTTTGTTTCATTTATTGTGTCTTTACTGTTTTTCATCATCCTTCATTTTAATAATATTGTATTTGTTTTGGTATGATTTTCCAACAATTTTTAGATAGGAATATCGAAGCACGAGTAAGAAAAGCTAAGTGGTTGTAACCATTGGGGAGAAGAAGAAATAAAGGAATAAAGGAGGATTGATTATAAAAGCAGTCTTGTTTCAAGAAAAAGGGATTGGATAATCCATAATTTCGCTTGTACATTATTATCAGGTTGAGTTAAGGATTGAAAGATTTTTATGGAGCTTTTTCTTGTCCGAGAAATTTTTTTGAAGGATTGAATATAAGGAGAAGATGCTTATGATCATACCGTGTTTATCATCTTATGCATTAGATTTCTCTATGTGTATTATGTGTATTAATGGATATATGTATTTTCTATAGTTGTCATTTCATTAGTGATAGAATTATTTCCTTGTTAATGAAATATGTTTTAGAATGGTTATAAATTATTTGATTGCGAGAATATATTTAATTATTTTAAATATGTGAATTTATTCTTGTTTATATTTGAATTGAGTATGTCAGTTTCTTACTATGAAATGTGAATTCTTTTCGTTTCTATAAGTAAAATTATACACTTGCAATTGATATATGTTATTATTAGATTATGAGTAGTTAGAGATTAGAATAGGATTGGATAAACATCATAGATTAGAACTGCATTTAGGATTTAAAATAGTTTAAATGAGCAAGTTTCTCTTCCGAGAGCAATCCATGTAGTTAGCGGCTATCAGGCCCACATACCAGTGGAGATTGTCATACGAAACAAGAGTAGGTCTAATTGGGACCTGCCATCAGGCAATCCTCTCTCTTGTTGTCATGGGACATTTTCCCGTGTCAACAGAGTATTACATTCAAGGTTTGGATTTTAGAGATCAATTGTTTCTTTTTCTTCTATATTTGGGTATTTTTTTATTGAGGTCTAATTGTCACCTTGTGGTAATTAATGTAGCCCGATGGATTACATTCTTTGCATGTATTGGCTTCAGGAGAAGAAGAAAGAAAATAAGACGTGTAACACCATGTTATAATGGTTGTTGTGTTTCATTGATACTTCACTTAAGGACCTTATTTGATTAACAATATGATGCATGGTTGAGAGGTGTTGTTTTGGACTCATTATCTCCTTGGTGATTGTTGATGGTTATGCTCTTAATGATTCATTGAGTTATTTACTTTAAGGATGCATTATGGCTAACATTGTGATAGAATATTATAATTTTCTTTGGAAAAATTGACCTTGTGTATGTTATGTTCTTAGGGTCCACACTAACTTCGGTCAGATAATGGGAGCAACCCGAATAGTTGTGGAAATTGTGCCCAGGGGATGGGATCTTGCTCAATGAGGATGCCATGCCTAATCTCAATGCTTAGTAAGTTTGGGAAGGAGAAAATTGACTAGAAGTTACTTCCTAAATTGATCTACAGTAAAAAGCCTAAGTGGGATGGGTTGCAGTTATCCTTTTACCCATTTTATGACACTTGTACTTATGATCCTTGACCTAATTTCATCCCATGTGTATTCTAGTGGTGGGAACGGGAAGGCCAAGAGAGATTCTATTCTAGTAACAAAAATGGGAGTCTGAGAGGCATTCCTAGGAGGGATCTATTTCCTTTTGAGAGATTAGAAAAAGAGTTTCCTACGTTGTGTGAGAGAGTGGTGTTTCAGGGGGATTATTGAGAATTTCTTGCTTGAGAAAGAGAATTATTTTGATTGTGAAATAGTGGGATCATTCTGATAACTGCTCTAGCTTAGTCTATGTGGGTAGATGAGGCTAGGAGTGTGTACTTAACTAACCGATAATATGAATGCTCATCGATCCTAGCAATTTATTTCTTTCAATTCCTTGGGATACCACTACTAAGAATGGTACCTAACCAACTGAGGGTATCCATCAAGAGATAGAGTGGTCAGTGAATACCTTACAGAGGATCCCCACCATTGAGAATGGTACTTCACCAACTGAGTGTATGCATCAGGAGCGAGAGTGGGCGTTCCCGCACATCATAACCCAGAAGGTTATCAGGGTGTTATAAGTCTAGGAGTCTCTCCACCACACTATCGTTGAACAATTGGATGTATAATCCTTGATTTGATCTGTTGGGAAAAGTGAGTGATCTTATTGAGTACTTAGTGTTTATCCTACATCCTCATTAAGCTTAATCCCTTTCTTAGGGGGCAACGTCTGGTTTTAGGTTATTGCATTCGTTATGTTGAAAGATGCCCCTTGAATGTGATTTCCCCTTATTTGAACTCTTCTTATGGAGCACCAATTTAGGCCAGGAGCTACTGATTAGCAAGGTAGTAGATCATTGGTGAATATTTTTTCCTTTTCAATGCTTATAGTTTATTTAATTGTTGGATTAATTTATGGCTTAAAAATGGTTGAGTTGTTTGATTGATTGGTAAAATAAAAGAATTATAGCAAGTAACACCCTCCAAGCTAGTTCATGTTGGGATAGAGTTGTTACAAAAAGAAGAAACATTTACTAAAAGAGATATGGAGCTTGTATACCTCGATGATAAGGTTAGTTTATTTACTTAGAATATGCCATTAACCTTTCAAGTTCTAATCTATTGGGATGTGACCATTTTTAGTTGTGATTAAATCATCTAATAAAGTTTCCATGTTCCTTTTACAAATAAGATGCACCAAAATGATCAAAGGGAGATGAAGTCATTACTATTGTGGATGTGGATGATCAGGAATATGGTGAAAATGATGTAGTTAAGGTATTTTTCATTTGCATAATAACTAAACCAAGAGCATCAAATATTTGGAAGCCTCTCTAGTTTTTTATGGTGTACATATATATGTGGGGACACTATGTTGTCTACCTAGCAAGGGTCATGTTATTGACAATTTGAGGAACCTCACCCAGTCACCATGGACTGAATTCTTGCTACATTTTCATTCCCAACAAGGGTTCTTCTATTAGGGTCTACTTGTATCACAACCAACAATGATGGTATTCTACTTCTCCAATATCATTGCCTACAACAACACTACCTAAAATCCATTTTTTATCACATAATCATGGATATGCTTACCTTGTCCTAGAGCCAATAAATTTCCACATCCATGTAGAACAATAACCATGGTGATTGAGCCATTCCAAGATAAGTACACAAACCAATTGTTTGATATCTTGAGAGAGGAAAAAGTTGTATGCGCATTTGCAACAAAAATTTGAAAAAAGTTGTATCATTTGCTAGATTTCATCCAAACACATGCAAGCTATATCTCAAATCAATTTACTGCATTTGGTAAACCCATATCCACAATAAATTCCCTATAGCTAAAATTTAGTCTGATGATATTATTTTTCCATTAAAACCATACTTATTAAGTTATTTACCATTTCTTCATTATTTGATAGCTACTATTCATTAATAGTGGCAACATGATGAAGTTATTGATTTCCTAATGATATTTTTGATATTTCTCATACAACTCCTTTACAAAAATTTCTAGACTAGTCCTTTGGCTTCCAACTTATAAAATTGTATCTTGAATGCAATCCAAAATCTTATCTGTGAAGGACCTACTAAATAGTTTTAGTTACTTGTTGAAGATAGTGTTTAAAATATGATAGAGTGGTTGGTGAGATATGATCATTTGAGGACTAAATACTTGCTACATTTCATTCCCAACAAGGGTTACTTCTATCCCTACCAACAATGATTGCATTCCATTTCTAGAAGACCAATATCCACAGCAACAAATTTACATTCATATCCAATTTTTATTGTATGACCATGGAACTGCTTACCTTGTTTTGGAGCTAATATATATGCACATTGTTATCACTGAAATTTCGTCCGCACATGGCGACAAGAACTCAGCATCGTCAAACAGTAATGAAGTCATTCATGGCACTGAATTAATTTCACAGCATTCCAAAAAGGTCAAAAGCTATACAAAGTAACCAAAAATTGAAGGGCACTTTACAGAAGTTTGGTGCGCGCGCACATGCGCGGAATAGAAATGTACCATGCGTGCATACGCGCACGATGCGCNCATTTATTAAATTGGTCGACCTCCCAACCACTTATGGATCAGCTCCCAAGCCGATTTGACCCTCAAATCTGAGCTGAATCCGCATGGTAGGCTGGTCAAAGACCTAATGAAGCCCTAAAGAGCCCCTTTTCACACTTCAAAAGAGTTACATAATCACCCAATGTAATGCTATAAAAAGCCATGAAGAAACATCATTTTGTCAAGGAATTTCATGTAATGTTATGCTGCCTAGATTGTTTTAAGGACTCACTCCTTGATAATAACACATTGGCATCATTTCATTGAGCTATCCACCTCTCCATTGAGTGGATGTGCTTGGGAGTTATTTCACTATCATTTTCATTTTTCTTATTGTAAGGAGAGCAAGTTTGTGAGGGCCCAAGAGCCTTCCTTTGGAGGAAGAAGGGACTCATAGTCCCCTTTCTTCATTGTGCTTTGATTTCATCAATAGACCAGCCTAAAAACATTGGTGATATTGGTCTTCTTGTGTTTTTTATGCTTAGGATTTTGGTGATTTTTCTTTCTCTAACTCTTCCTTCTACAGCTGTCATGCTCAGCAAGACTCAACTGGGCATGTAAGCACCCTTGATTTGCTCACCAAGTCGACGAAAAGGGTGCAAACAGATTGGAGACCGTACTGGGGACTAGGTATCAATTCCTCCCTCATTTGGGTTTATTTTGCTTTCCTTTCAGTTTGTTTAACTTGCAGGTGCACAAACCGGCCTCTGCTGACCTGCTAATCAGTCAATTCACAGGAGAATTGAGAGATATCCATCCGGATTTTCTTTCTCGGTCGTTTTTCATAGGTGCGCGGATATTCCACCCCACAGATGCGCATCATGCACGCATGCGCTTTCGTAACAACCTTTCTCTGTGCGCATGCGCTTTCTGTCGCAACTCTATTCGCGCGTCTGCGCTCTGTGCACCTCTGTCTGCACTAGAGGCCGCGCATTTGATTAAAATTTCTCATTGTAAGTTGTTGGGGTGTGGGGAAGGTCTTTGGCCTTCTTAAATATGATGTCAAAAATGCTGTAAAGACACATTACACTTAGTCCCCTCATAATATAAAGGGGTTATTCTAAAAACACACATAGGCACTTAGGAGGATAAAAATCAATTTCCCTTCTTTGCTTTTTGCCACATGGATGGCGTGTTTTTGACTTACAAACATAAGTGGACAATCATAGTTAATCACATCTAACTCACATTTGGGACTAGAAGTTGAAGTAACAATAGTTGAGTATGCTCTTCTCTCGCGCGTTCAAGCGACCTTGAGAATCAGAAAGAGGTCGTAAAACAATTTCATCTCCCTTAAACAAATTTAAAACCTTTAGGAGAGGACAACGACCCTTTTTGGTACCCCTCTTAGTTTCATTTTTCAAACACATTTTAAACTTGTAATGGGCCCATACATGCCCACATGCTACAAAGATAGAATAGTGGTTGGAATTTTGCTTTCTTAGATCAAAACACTAGGAGAGTTTAAAGGTTTGTAACGGGCCCATACATGTCCACATGTTCAATCTAGGATAGTTTCATACTTTTTCTAGATTACATCATCATAGGGAGTTAAAGGATAGTAACGGACCCACATGTCTACATGCTAGCTTCCTAGGGATTTTGAATTCCGCAAGGTTGTACCAATGACATCTAGCTAATTAGGTAATCAAACTCTTGTAAGGACCAAGCGAAGTCCACATGCAGCAAGGTGACATCTAATTAACTAAAACTTGGCACACTTTCACTCACACAAAAAAGTCACTCATCACTCACATAGCCTCTTCTCGAAACGTGGAGGTCTAAGTAAGTTTCCTCCAAAGGGATTCCGAAAAATACCCCATCTTTTCTTGACAGGACTATCCACTCCCACTTTTAATCAAACGAGGTTGGTTTTCACCCCCAGCCTCACAAAACAACTTCATCTAAAATCTTTCTAAAAACTCACTAAGTTTTCCTCCACAGGAGGTGCCAAAAGAAATTTTTTAGTCTAGGTAGGATTTCGGGGATAGGCATTCAAATAACTCTCCATTATCTGGTTCTCACATTGTCAAAACATAGAGGTTGTCAAATAGGGAACTTCAAATCCTCCAAGTCAAGTGTTCCAATCACCATAAGGTAGGGAGATACTCGTGAAGGGTTGAAGGTCGAGGTCCGGTTGTTCTGTGCATCCCCCCTTGAGGCACCCACCTCTTGGACGGGATCCAGCCCGTGACCCATTTCTTAGGTCGAAAATCTAAATGCCGCACTTTGACTGAGGTACCTAGTGACCAACTTTAGGACATCTACCCAGGTGGCGATTGTGGGCTGCAGTTGCACCTTGATTGGATTTTGTGTGGCTATTGGGAAGTATCGCCAGCTCTTTCGGGATATGCCCCCTTTACCCCTCATTATAACCAATTGTTTCATCCTTCACTAGTTTCTCTTCCAGTGACTTTAGACCCCACTGTTGAGTACTATTGGAAGGTCCAGTGCTATTTGAGAGGAAGGACGTTACGTCTTCTAGGACACGAGTATTTGCTTTCTTTTGATTCCCCCACGCAGACAAAACCTTCGTACCCATATATATGCTTCTTTCTCATTTTATGTATGATGCACATCTGATTACAGTTTGAATTTGATATATATATTGTGTAAACAGTCACAACAAAGACTCTTGTTTCTATCTTTCTCTCACCACTTTTTGCACACATTCACACAACTAGTCTGACATCATAGGGGAACCACAGAACCCCCGTCGTTCATGATGCTTGCTCAACCTCCCACCTATCTTAGGGGGAGTATCTGGTCGTACCCACTCATCGGTACCTCCTTCACACACTCCTATGAGTGCTACTATCTTAGGATCAACTTTGCTTGGTTCTACATTACTTAGGTCTACGTCCCAAGGTCATCCATTCACTCGCCCTCCTTTACACGGGAGCGGAGGACCCACTTCCTCTCAAGGAGGGAGCACCAACCCACCTAGTCCCCATCAAGGG
>JASDQU011402794.1:42786-54769 GCA_032191745.1 Picea mariana | reverse complement strand
GGCTGCTTGGGCTCTCTACACCCCCTCACATGAAATGCTACATTCAAGCGGCATATGTTTGGGGCCAGCAACCAACAACCAATCTGAATACACTGCGGTCATTGGCCTCCTGGACGACGCCCAGTGTCATCATATTCGTCACCTTAGCATCTTCCTCGACTCTCAACTAGTCGTTCTCCAGCTCAACAATGTATACCGTGTACGCGATCCGTGCTTCTTTCGCAAATACCTGCAGGTTAGACTGTTATCTCGACATTTTGATTCCATTACATTTACACATATTCCAAGACAATTGAGTAAAACAACAGATGAAATAGATAACATGGTGTTAGATTGGTATATACCACATCAAGCTACACATACATAAAACATCTCATAAATCCTGTCATAGCATATAGATAGAATAGACATCATCATCATTATCAACAAAAACCACATGTAGACAACATCAGGATCTCAAAATATGTATACTCATATATATATAAGGCCTATCAGGCCATCTGAATGGTTACATACAAAAATACATGTGCCCGCAGGCCAGCACAACACCTCGATACAAAAATCGGCTCACCAGCCTAAATACAACCAAAAAGATATACATCATACATCAGCCATGGTGCCTCTATCGCACCACCACCTGCTCCTCCCTCAGGAGGAGGTGGTGGCCCACCACCACCTGCCCTAGGCGGTGGTGGCAGACCACCCACAAGACCCTCCTACCCAGGCGGCAGGCGTCCACTCGTCATCGCAGCAAGCACTGCTTCTCGCCGCAGTATGGCCCACCATGGTGGCGGCAACCCCACACACTGCTCCAGGAAGCTCTCATCCTGGATACGTGTCCACATGTCCTCAGGCACATCCTGTAGCACCGTCTCCAGACAACGACATATGTCATCGAAGTCAACTCCGACCGCCACCGGAGGAGCATGTGATGGCCCCGCACCAGGGTCATCGAACCGACGCCTCCTTGCTGCCCTCTCGGGCTTTGTTGGTCGCCCCGCGACATCATCCCGTCGATGTCTCTCTCCATGCAGTAGTCTCTCTGGCTCTCGATGAGCCGACACTCTCTACATCTCCACCTCACGCCCGCGAGGTGCCACATCTTTACATGCACAAAACAACAAACAAACAGATAGTATCAGCATCGATATCATATGAACTACTATCTCACAAAAACACTATACATAAAAAAAATACATAATACCAAATGTACCTCGATGATCAAAAACCTCCCCTAGAGGCAACACCATGTCCGGGTCACCTCGGAAGTCAACCCCATCATAAGGGTACCGAAGTACTACCTGCGGCATCTGCCACCATATCCGTGCCGCATCTGCTGAGAAATAGTGTCCACCTTCGCCACCACCGTGGCGAACCAAAACTGTAGACCATCGCCTCAATCGTGGCTCTCGTGCCCCTGGCATCTCCAGCAGGACCCTTGGGTGCAGCATCGACACCCTCTCCAAAAACCAGGACACTAGGATGGACCCGAAAGCAAACTCTCCTCCATCAGTAGACCGATAGTGGTCCAACTGGGCCACCATCCTAGCATGCAGCGTCAGTCCCCAAGCGAACTGCTCGCCATCCAATACTCTCTCCAGCACCAACCACTGGCCACCACTAATCCGTTGGGTCGCCAATGACCCGTATACCTGTACAATCATCGCCACTACACAACGATGAGCTAGAGAGTCGATAGCACTGATGCTCACCATAGTCCCCGACATGAAGTCCCGACCTGAGTAGTATCTTTGGCCAATCTCGGCCAGCGGCGTGGTCCTGGGCAATACTGGCTCTGCCGGTAGGGGCATTCCCCGAAAGGGGAGCCCAGTCAGAAAATATACATCCTCCACCGTAGTGAAGGGGATCTGCTCTCCTCGCACAAGGAAGCAGTGCATCCCCAGACTCCACATCTGGAGTAGGAACTGTAGTAAGTACTCCTGTGCCCGTATCAACGGGCACTCAAAGAACTTTAGCAACCCATAGGTTTCTAAAGTTGCTCTCACCCCAGGCCCCTCAATGGCCACAACATCTCGCAACTGGGCCCAGTCTCGCTCTCGCCACCGCACTGGCATCGTCACTGCTGGCCACCTGCAAACAACACAGAGTCCTATATTAGCTCAGATAACCATCACCAGCATAAAAAATACTCATTTTTTACCCGTCAACCTTGCCTCCTAGGCGTGGTTTTTGTTGCCACAGGCGCGCACCCATGCGCGCCTGTTCATTGCACAGGCGCGCATAGATGTGCACCTGTACACTGAACAGGAGCACATCAGTGCGGACCTGTTTACTTCACAGATGCACCCTTACGCACGCCTGTTCATTTTACAAACGCGCATCAGTGCACGCCTGTCAAACCTACAGGTGCGCACACATGCGCACCTGTTCAGCTCACAGGCGCGCCCCTCGGGCGCGCCTTAAATTTCCCCTACCGCGCACCCATGCACGTATGTTCGGTTTACAGGCGCGCACGTATGCATGCCTTTCACCGAATCACCCGTGCATGTGGGCCCCACACCCCCTACAAACCCCTTAAATACCCCTGTACGGACCTCCGTACAAACCTTGCCCAAAAATTGAAAACCTATTTCTATGCAGGATGATCAGACCACTAACCTGATACTCGCAGAACGTCAATCGGATGCCTCGTCCTCCCCGAATCTCCAAATCTCCTCTGAAAACTGCTCGTCCAGTCACTATTGCAGCAGGTACAAATGAGGTGGCAATGTGGGCCCTACAGCTATATATAGGCCTTTTTCCAAACTTCCACTCACCATTCCGGGAGCCCAAGGTGTCCATTTTTCAAACCGTCTTCAGCCACGGGATCAACATCCTGTCACCTAGATCACAACAGTCCTTGTGTCGCTTTTCATCCTAAGCCCCCGGGGCACCCTTTTTCAGGTCATGGTCAGGTACGCACGCGCATAGTCACATTTATCAAATACATGTTCATATCTTTGATTCTTTTCAGATATTGTTCACTTTGGGTATTTGGTTGTTATGTGCGCAGGTACTTGCTCATCATTCATCAACATCACCCGTTCAGGTATATACTTAGCACTGGCATGTAGTCTCTCCCGATGTATTTCATTTACATTTCCAGTCACACCCTCTGATATTGGCCTTTAGGATCCTCATTTCTGGCTCTACAGTACCCACGCCTCCATTTTCACCTACGATACTGTCACCCGGTAGCATTCTCACCCACATGAGTTGTCCCATTCATAGCACCTTTTGGCACTTTTGACACTCATGTTGTTCTTCATTACCCTTTAGAGATGGGAGTCCCGATAGTCTTTCATCATGTCGTGAATCAGCCACATACTTCTTCTCCTCATTTTGCTAGCTTTTCGTATGGAATCCCAGGTTATCTCTTCACGGTTCTATTTTTCACCTGAACCTCCGTAGTATCATGAACCCTTCATTTCATCCACCATCAGTTTTCCCATTTGCGAACCTATCTTCATTTCACCTACCTCATACAAAACTCACCAATGGGCTCCCCACCCTTCATCAGTTTTCCAAGAAAATTCTGCCCTCCCTGGGGCACTCATTTTACACTGGGGCACCCGTTTCTGTATTTGTACATTTTTTCCAAAACATTATTCGTTATTTATTTGTACAAACACCTGTATTTCCAGTCTTTACATTTTCTTTTGTCGTCACCGTCGACGACTTTCTTCATTTTGGCCACGCGCAACCCATGTCACCCTTGGTTGGAGCATTACTTATCATCTACCCTTGCTGACATCATCCATATCTTCAGAGTACTCCACAGGTCATTTACCTCTATCCTCTGAATTTGTTCACCTTGTCCTGCCTCTGGCACAACTTATCATCGGTCTTATCCTCCCCCTGACACTCGACCTTGTTACATGGTTGCGACCACTTTTCATCTCATACATCCTCCAACCAAGGGCAGTCTTGAGTCTTCCCACTTCTTGACTTCATCCATGTACCTCTGCCACTTCCTCACCTCAGTAGATTCCATGAAGCCCTTTGCTTCTGGGAATTGCGTCCCCCTTTTGTTGACATCAACACCATTTTCCAGAAGGGCGACAGTATCTTGATTCTCATTATCTATTTCAAATGAGAGATCTCAGACGGCACAGGGTGAAACAACATTGCTCCCTACTGTCGTTGGCCCCCATAATATTCGACGCCAACACTTTCTCATGTTATGGTGGGTCTTACTTTGCGACTATTGCAATTATTTCTATCATTTTCCGAAGACCTCTGAACTGGGTAGGGCCATCAATTCCTGCATCATCGCCGATACTTATTACTGCGATCATTGCCTATTGTTCAAAGTATGTTCCTTTGCAGAATTGTCTTCTGCCTTTATCATCACTGCCCCCGACGGCGCTGCAGTTTTCCACACCAACACATCAGTCATATTTTTTTAGAGTTACATAACACGAGCATGGGGCATGCCCGCCTCGTTTGTACATAGTTTTCTATTTTTTGCACAACTCTCAGAAGGTCGGGTCCTACCAGTTCCTTTTTTCTCCAATGGATCGCTCTGAACAGTCCCACTATTGCTCTCTCTTACAAAAAAATTCTCAGTAGAAGAAACATTGATGGATTTCGGCTATACGTATGCTCCTAACCTCATCCATCAGGGGGCATCTGTTATCGATGAAATTTCGTCCACACATGGCGACAAGAACTCAACATCGTCAAACATTAATGAAGTCATTCATGGCACTGAATTAATTTCACAACATTCCAAAAAGGTCAAAAACTATACAAAGTAACCAAAAATTGAAGGGCGCTTTACAGAAGTTTGGTGCACGTGCACATGCACGAAATAGAAACGTACCATGCGCACATACACGCACGATGCGCGGCTGTTGGCGCAAAAACCCGTGCACCTGCTAAACGACGCATTTATTGAATTGGTCGGCCTCCCAACCACTTATGGATCATCTCCCAAGCCAATTTGACCCTCAAATCTGAGCTAAATCTGCATGGTAGGCTGGTCAAAGACCTAATGAAGCCCTAAAGAGCCCCTTTTCACACTTCAAAGTTACATAATCACCCAATGAAATGCTATAAAAAGCCATGAAGAAACATCATTTTCTCAAGGAATTTCATGTAATGTTATGTTGCCTAGATTGTTTTAAAGACTCACTCCTTGACAATAACACATTGGCATCATTTCATTGAGCTATCCACCTCTCCATTGAGTGGATGTGCTTGGGAGTTCTTTCACTATCATTTTCATTTTTCTTATTGTAAGGAGAGCAAGTTTGTGAGGGCCCAAGAGCCTTCCTTTGGAGGAAGAAGGGACTCATAGTCCCCTTTCTTCATTGTGCTTTGATTTCATCAATAGACCAGCCTAAAAACATTGGTGATATTGGTCTTCTTGTGTTTTTTATCTCTATACCCATATGCTTATGATTTTAGTTTGTATTAGTTGAATTCTTGCTTATAGTTTTGTTTTTCTTTCTCTAACTCTTCCCTCTACAGCTGTCATGCTCAGCAAGACCCAACTGGGCATGTAAGCACCCTTGATTTGCTCACCAAGTTGACGAAAAGGGTGCAAACACACATGTAAGTAGAACACTAACTACAGTCATTGAATTGGGTTTTATTTCTAGGACTTGCATTTCATTGAAGAATGTGAAGGCTTCATGGTGACGACAAATCTGGGATTAAACATGAAGGATCGCATTCCATAAGTGTAACATCCCCAACCACCCAGGCTAGAACATGCCACACAAATATCAACTTCTATCGCTTTGATACCAAAATGTAACATTCCCAACTCACTACTGGGAAATGCAACTCCAAAAGTATAATGCGCAGATTCTTCTCTATAACATTATGCAGAACCACTTGACTAGGTAACATGCATGATCCCAAGATGAATCGCACCAGCCCATTGTCCCTCTTCCGACACAAGTTATAATAGTGGAAATAACACAACACAACTGCACGAACAAGTATGTTGAGCACACAACATTATTGTGCGTGTATTCCACCTTGAACATGTGATCACTACTACATGTGCAACCATTCTGGCGTGCTTCCCTACATGCACAAGCAAATCCAATCTCTTGTGCATACAGAGTATTTCCTACACGAACGACCATTCTAACCTCTTCTCAGAGACTCGTGATCATTATTATAAGGTTAACTTAACAAGAATAACTAATAATAACTGGCATACTCAACATGTACTACTACAAATATTGAATATAAACACCACACTTACATGTCCAAGAAGCATTATACATAATAACAACAATTAGTTATATGAAACATCATAAAAGAACTAAACACATATCAAACATATATAATTAAGCAAATGGTAAATGGGACAAGCACATAAAGGACACTTATCTTTTATGAAAATTCACCAATTGCGTACAGAACTCAGACGTTCCTCCCATCCATAGACTTTGTTGTTCAAAATATTTCAGCAATGGGTCACCCCTGAGTTGGGGCTTAAAATCCACCAAGGCAAAGGATTCCTAATTCCATACTAAGGTCTGATAAACAAAAAAATTTCTCAGTCCAAGGTGCCCACTGTTGCAACTAGTCTACAGTCTCTCATTCCCCACCTGCATATTCCACCCCAGGAAGTGTGCCCCTTCTCTTTTCAACATTCCTCCAATTGCCCCACTTCCCTTCCAAGGATTCAACAACAAGTTGGACACGAAGTCTCAGAGCGTTGCAACTAATGCCCAACACACCCAGGAACAATTGCCAACAAGTATCTCACCTGGAGATAATGCTCATGGGCCTGAAAAACCCGCTTCTTCAGCAACAAATCTCTCACTTGTCTGTCAGTATTGGGAGACATATCTCTCCCACCTGAACCGAGGATAAAATCCTTCTGTGGCTCTCCCTATGAGCCAATTAACTCTCTTTAATATTAGGCTCGCTTTGGGTCCACATGTAATAGCATATAGCTTCTTGAGTCTTTATTATTCCTTGTCAAATCACCATGACTATGACAAAGACCACACCAAGATATTTCACCCCAAATACACACCTGTGAGTGAATGTCAGCCTGATGTTAACTGACACGTGGAAAAAAAACTTCAAGCACCTTGAGTTCATATTATCCCTTGTCATGATCAAGGAAGTACTATGTATGGGCCCATTTACCACAAGTGAACCTTTATGATAAATGTATCCTATCTCCCTTGGTCTATAGCCCAATCTAGGAGAAGTTCTTCTCAATGTTGAAACATCAACACTCCCTCTTAGCTAGGGATGTATTTTTTCCATAGTAGTACACAACTATTGTCCAGAGACACGCAGTCTCCAACAGTGGTACACAACCACCATAGTAGCAAAAGGTTTGTCACACATGGCACTCCCATGTGGACTTCTAGAGGCTACTCCCTCTAGGAACACTTAGGGTCAACTCCATTAGCATGTCCTCATGTGCTCTCCGCATGGGATGTTGGTCTATAAGCCCAAATGCACTTATCCCTTCTTGAATAAGTGTCCCACTTATCCCTTCTCGAATAAGTATCCTCACAGATCAACTCAACTCAATTCACAGAGGATTACAATCTGGAGAAATTTTGTCACACATGGCACTCCCATGTGGAATTCTAAAGGCTACACCCTCTATAAACACTAGGGTCAACTCCCATAGTGTGTGATGTCAAGGGTCAACTCCCTTAATATGTCCTCATGTGCTCTCCACATGGAACGTGTCCTCATGTTCTCTCCACAAGGAACGTTGGGCTATAATCCCAAATGCACTTATCCCTTCTTGGATAAGTGTCATCACAAATCAACTCAACTCAGTCACAGAGGAGTACGATTTGGAGAATGTCTCAAGAAGCTACAAACATTAACACTCCCTCTCAGCGAGGGAGGCATTCTCTACCATGCCAAGTCTGTCATGGAAATACTTGAACTTTGTCCTGGTTTGGTAAGAACATCAACAACTTTCTCATCTGTAGGAAGGTACAACACCAATACTTCCTTCCTCTGCACCATGTCTCGGATGTAATGGTACTTGATCTCAATGTGGTTCGATTTGTCATGAAACACTAGATTCTATGATATCTTCACACAACTTTGGTTACCATAATGAATAATGGTGGAATCCAACACATGTTTGGATAAATCTGCAAGGATCTTGCAAAGCCACACTGCTTCATGAACTAACATACTTAATGCAATGTACTCTACTTTCGATGTGCTCAAAGGCACATAATTTTGTTTCTTGCTACTCCAGGAAACCATGGAAGATCCCAAAGTGAAGCAACACCTGAAGGTTCTCTTTATGTCCACTGTGCTCCCTTCCCAATCAGAGTCAATATATTCCTGCCATATCATATAAATACTGGAAGTATATCTCAGACCATGTCCAATCATGCCTCGCAGGTATCTCAACACATGCTTCGCAACAATCTAGTGTGTCTATCTCGACTGACTTGTAAACTGGCTAAGTGCACTCACTGTATAGCAAATATGTAGTCTGGTGTTAATCAGATACATCAATGATCCAATCAGTTGTTTGTACAGGGTCGGATCAATTTCATCAGAATTAGAATAAGACACACTTAGTTTCTTCATATTCATCACCATTGGTGTAGCCATGGGCTTATATTTCAACATCCCAAGCTTCTTCAATATCTCAACTGTGTACTTCCCCTAACTTAGGAAGATCTCATCAGTTCTCTGCCACACCTCTAGTCCCAAGAAGTAGTGTATCATACCAAGGTCCTTCATCTCAAACTCATAGGCCAACGCATACTTGCATTTAGCAATAAGGCTCTCTGTACCAGTGAGGAATAAATCATCAACGTAGAGGACCAAAATCACGGACTCACCATTAAAAGTCTTGTAGTACAGGTTGGGATCAGAAACACTTGTTGAATCTAGAACTCATCAGGTGTGCATCAATCCTATCATACCAAGCTTGAGGTTCATGCTTGAGTCCATACATGGCCTTCTTCAACCTACACACATGAGACTCCTTCTCATGTATCACGAAACCATCTGGTTGTTCTGTGTATACTTCTTCCTCAATCTCTCCATTGAGAAAGGTTTTATTCAAATCCATCTGATGTAGTCTCCAACCCATGGATGATGTAGGAGCAATAATCATTCGGATAGAAGTGTATCGAGCAACAGGAGAAAATGTCTCATCATAATCTATTCCCTCCACCTAAGAGAATCCTCTAGAAACAAATCTCATTTTTTGTTTCTTGATGCTCCCATCAGCTATGTTTTTTTTATCTCATATATTCACTTGGAAGTCACTACAGACTTCCCCCCAGGTCTCAGAACAATAGCCCACACATCATTCTTCATGATGGATTGATACTCCTCCATCATGGCATCTCTCCATACTGGATAACTAGATGCCTCCTCATAACAAGAAGGCTCATAATCAATGATGTGGCTCATAGTTGCAGCATAGCATGAATATCTCTGAGTTCTCTTGCTCTCTCAGAAGGTACCATGAGGAGCGACATGTCCTTCTACCTCCTGCAGAGTTTGACGAGCCCATGCAAGTATCTTCCGACCTACCGCAATATATATGGAAACATTAACTGGAGCTATAGGATCAATGGGACCAATTGGCTCAATTGTCTCCCTCTGAAAGGGAATGTCATCTTGGACCTTATTTGACATATAAAGGTTTCCTCATGAAACCAATGTCTAACACATAGCAAGGTTCCCTCATGGACTCAATGTCTCACAAGACATATCGAGGTTTCCTTATGAAACCAATATCTTGGTTCATTCATCTGACCATCTGAGGCACGTCAGGATGAAGTCTACACCATCTTGCTCGTCTGTGTGCTAAAGCTTGGCTACTTCATTTGCACCATGTCTCAGATGAAATCCTGTGAGAAGCCTTTGAAGCCTCATTGCTTCCATGACTTGCGTAATTGGCTACAATATATTCTACCTCTGCAATATTGAGTGTTATAGAAGTCTGCTTCCATGAATCCAAACTGATCTCAAGCTAAGGCAACACCCCCTGGTGTGCTTTTTGTCAACTGCACTCTATTCCTAGTCAGAACTGCATATCTCCACAGTGTTTCTTCATCTTCTAAGACATATCCAACTGTACCATACTGGTACACTTTCTCTCCTACAACTTAGTCTTCTCAAATCACAAGTTGGATTAGGGTTCTTACTACAAAGCATTATCTGCCTCTTTGCTTTGAGAGTAGTTCCTCCGCTCTCTCTGCAGCTACTCCCTCTGGGATTCTGCAACTACTCCCTTTTGTACTATGTAACTGCTAAGCACTAAGACTGAGAGTAGCTTCTCTACTATGTTAGCAACTTCCCTCCTCTGGGACTTCTCTCTGTGGAACTGGCTCCTCCACTCTCTCCTGGAACACATTTATGTGGCCATTCTCCTCGATAATGAAATGATTTACGACATTTGTCATCGTTCTTTGGACATTGAATGTCCCACATACACAAATCTGAACCGACTTGTCTCACAGGTACTTCAAAAACCCTAAAAGTTTTGTTCATTTATATGTGTCTTGAATGGTCAATGTTAACCTTATTTTATTTATGTTTTTTGTTCCATCGTTATCTGAATTTTATGCACTAACAATTCCCAGATTCAATCGAGATTCAATTGTAAGCCTTGTTGAACTTATTTTCCATACATTCGAAGACAACCTTGCTGAACTCATTGTTCATATGTAGGAAGACGAGTGCATTATTCATGTGACATGTTCATTGTGAAGGTTAATTAATATTATGTGCAGAATTTTGAGTTGGTTATCGCCAAACTCATGCACAGTAAAAGCATATAACTTGTGGAATTTTGAGTCGGTTATCACCATACTCATGCACACTAAAATTTCCATAGATACATTTCACTTGGTTTTCATCCACACTCCATTTCTTATCACATGCATACATTACATATTCATATTCCTCATAGTGACTCACAGGGCCAACCTTTACACTGTGTCGAAATCATTTCAGGTCAGATCTGACACTGAATTGCTCACTTTACAAGCATATGTGAAAGCATTGGAACATTTGTAGCCAAGCAGATGCAACGTGCGATCATGATTTAGATGTTTTAATTTGAAATTTACATATACATATCTCTGGATAAGTTGATCATGGCATAGGTGAAGTAGTAAAATTGACTGCTTTGTTGTTGCAACAGATCCAACGTCAAGACTCCATATCAGTAATGTCTTAAAAAAAATATGTCACATATTTGTTTCTGCACGTTGATTTTTTTTTATATTTACTTGGGCCCTCCCGTGAGGGAGTCAACCCAGTCCTGCTTTAATACCATGGTTTTTTTCTTCATATGAGATATGATTGATATATTATTATGATGATGAGTGTTCCATATATAGGGAACATATGGTGACCATCCATGAAAGGAAGCGTCCCTTGAATAATCAATAACTATTTATTATTATCATTTACTTATTATATATGATATTTAATAATCAATAATTATATTATTAATTATTATTCTAAGAGAATGACTTCCTGATGTTGTCCAAACATCAACAATAATCCCTCTAGAATGAATCCCCCAAATACACTAAGGCCAACAATATGTATTGCATGCCATAAACTGGACACTTGTCACCTTCAGAAATAGATTTATCCACATGGTGATTCGATCTCATCCCTCGGAAACTTAGAATAAATAATTATCCATACATTACACTTTTTAGAAATATTAATAAAATATTCCCTTGGACTTAAGCCCCCTTGGCTTATCCCTTACTTTTCCCTTTTTCGGTGGAGTTTAGCCCCCCGTCTCTTTTCATCTTATCTATCTGTGTGCAATGATGTGATATTATTAATAACTTGAGTGTGATTACATTTTAAAAGGATAGGTGCATTGGCCTATTTGCATCCCAGATCACCAGCCAAATAACCACATAGGCTCTTCGGCCTCACATACATACATACATACATACATACATACATACATACATACATACATACATACATACATACATACATACATACATACATACATACATACATACAT
>JASDQU011402794.1:19916-35974 GCA_032191745.1 Picea mariana | reverse complement strand
AAATCTCTCTGTAATCTTTTTCTTTGCATTAATAAACTGCTCCAAGTGGCCACGTTGGCTGGGGCCGTGGATGTTTCCCTATAGGGGTTTTACCACGTGAAAACATCGGTGTGTTGATCTTTGATCTGGTTATGTGAGTGGTTACTGAAGGTGTTCGTCCTCTGTTGGAATACCTGTGTTGTCGAACACAGGCTGGGCCACACCACACAAATCTCAACTTCTTTTGCTTTGATACCAAAATGTAACATTCCCAGCTCTCACTATTGGGAAATTCCACTCCAAAAGTCTAGTGCGCAGATTGTTATCTATAATATTATTCTACATAGAAACACTTGAGGTAATGTGCACGATCCCAAGCTAGATCATGCCACCCCACTGTCCCTCTTCTTACACAAGTTATAACACAATACAACTGCACACACAAGCATGTTGAGCACACAACATTACTATGTATGTATTCCACCCTGAACATGTGATCACTACTATGCACGCAACCATTCTGTCATGCTTTCCTGTGCGCACAAGTGAATCTAGGCTCTTATGTGCATGAAGTATTTCCTATGTGCACGACCATTCTAACCTCTCCTTAGAGACTCATGATCATTATTATAAGGTTAACTTAATAAGAATAACTAATAATGACTATCATACTCATCATGTACTACTGCAAATATTGAATATCAACACCACACTTACATGTGCAAGTAGCATTATATAGAATAAAAACAATTACTTATATGAAACATCATATAAGAATCAAACCCATATCAAACATAGATAATTAATCACACAGTAAATGGGACAAGCACATAAAGGACACTTATATTTTATGAAAAGTCACCAAATGCGTGCAGAACTCAGACGTTCCTCCTAGCCATAGACTATATTGCTCATAAACTTCCAGCAACAGGTCACCCCCGAGCTGGGGCTTAAACTCCACCAGGGAAAAAGATTCCTAATACTAGGCTATGGTCTTATAAATAACAAAATTGTTGAGTCTAAGGTGCCCATTGATGCAACTAGTCTACAATCTCTCATTCCCCACATGCATGTCCCACCCCAGGAGGTGTGCCCCTTCTTTGCTCAACAATCCTTCAGTTTCCTTGCTTCCCTTCTAGGGCTTCAACAACATGTTGGACATGAAGTCTCAAAGCACTACAACTAATGCCCAGCGCACTCGGGAACAATTCCCAACAAATCTCTCACCTGGAGAGAATTCTCATGGTCCTAACAACCCGCTTCTTCGAAATCAAATCTTTCACCTGGAGAGAATGCTCACAGGCCTGACAACCCTCTTGTTCAACAACATACATGTCTTCTCAAGCACAGGGTTAAGCAATGATAGTAAGTTACAACAAAATATGAACTCCTTCGCAGAGGAGAATTCGTTTGAATGATCAAGGAATGAGTGATAATCCCTCAGTAATGAATCCCCCAAATACACTAAGGCTAGTAATATCTACTGCATGCCTTAAATTGGACACTTGTCACCTTCAGAATTAGATTTAGCCACATGGTGACTCGTTCCCATCCCTCGGGAACTTTCGATAAATAATTATCCATAAATTACACTTTTCAGAAATATTAATAAAATATTCCCTTGGACTTAATCCCCCTTTCTTAGCCCCTAATTTTCCCTTTTTCGATGCAGTTTATCCCCCCGTCTCTTTTCGTTTGATCTATCTATGTGCAACAATGTGATATTATTAATAACTTGAGTGTGATTACATTTTACAAGGATAGGCACACTAGCTTATTTGCTTCCTGACTCACCAGCCAAATAACCACACATGCTCTCCGACCTCAAATACACACACACACATATCGGTCCAATGCGCATTTCAAGATAATCCTTGCGCACTTACTTGAGTGTGCACAAAACTGTGGAATATGCACACTCTTCCCTTGATGTGCAATTCACGCGCACTTACTCATGTATGCACAACACTATGGAATGTGTGCACCCTTTCTTTGGTAAACAATTCTTGCGCACTACTCAGGTGCATGCAAAAACCAAAACTCAGTGCCAATGGCTCACCAACCTATATGTACATTTACATTTACAATTGGTACCAACAACTCACCAGCCTATATGTACGATTACAAATGGGGTTTGGATTAGGGACATTACAATAAGTCAACATCTCATTTAATCATTATTTTGAATAATTTTTGGGCAATGCTAAATTCCCCACATTTGGCATACATGTCTACAAATGCGTTTCCATGGCAACATCAAATTTAGATGAACTTCTTTTTACATAACCATGGATCTGCTAATTTCCTTGTTCTAGAGCCAACTCTATAATTGAATGCACTTATTATTGCATTTTTTGTTCTAGAGTGAGTAAATCTACACATGCAATCTGAAAACTAACCATAGTTCTTGACTTTTGTTTTATGCCTAGAATAGCTTGCATTTTCTTAAATATGTCAAGGCTTCATGGGGATGGTAAATATAGGACTAACTAGCAATGATTGCATTCCATCGATTTGTTTTCCTTATTATAGAGCTAATAAAACTGCAAATTCATGCATAACACTAACCATGGTGATTGAGGTCGGTTTTATGCCCAAGACTTTCATTTCGCTTAACAATGTCAAGGCTTCATGGGGACCCAATGATTGCATTACAATGGAATAATGCCAAGGTTTCATGGGTTGGAGGATCTTGGAATAATCAATAATGGTTGCAATACATAACGAGATGAATCCATGAAGATGGGTAACACTTTTAGTGAAATGTGGCTATGAAAATTTGACATTTTACATATTTTTTTAATTGAATCCCTCAAAACTCATACAAGCCCTATGAATTTTGATATGCAATAAAAAACAATTTGTAGGGAATTGTGTTGTCTTTATAATGATATATTTTTCAAAAAACATTAATGTCAATTAAATTTCAAATTTGCATTTAATTAAAAGCTTGTCCTTGCAAATTTTAGGAAAAATTAACAAGTGTCTTTTGTTTCCATCAACTAATTCAATTTTCAATGTATAATTTTCAAACATGTGTGTGTGTATGTGATGCCCCATATTATTATTAAATATATATTAAATAATAAAAATAAATAAGTATAATAATTACCCTAAAAGGGTCATAATAAGTACTTATTATGGATATTTGGGTAATAAAAGAAAATTGTAAAATAAGTAACGACAATTTATAGAGAAGCCCTAAAATATAATAAAGAATTAAATAATGGATCCTAGGGATCACTTTTTTTTACCATGGATGGATTATATATAAGGACAAAGAAGAAGGAGAAAATGATATCTCATTTTGCTTGGGTAATTTGAGGACAAGGATAAGAAGAGATGGCATAGTAGTGGATTGAGGGCTTGGGGGCTCTTGTGATGACTGAGGGGTTGGTTGGGTGGAGAGTGTCCCCCACACTCTGTTGTGGCATTCAGGATCAAGGATCGCATGGACATAGGTAAGTGGATTCCTTTAGCTTTCAAATACTTTATCATAAATCTTTGTAATCTTGTAATCTTTGACCCTTATCACATAATGGTTACAATTTGTAATGTTTATCTATGTATTTAGGTGTATTCATGGTCAGGGTTTTGACACATGGTATTAGATCATGGGTTATAACCTTACGGCCTATGGGGCTTCTCAATTCAAATTTTATCAAAAACCCAAATGTTTAGATCTTAGTTCTTTGTTGGTAGATGTAGGATCTATTTAACAATTTCTAGGATTTTGGTAGATCTGGCAATTCTCAGTACAACATTCCTATTGATTCAGCTAAATATATCACTCCGATTTCCTAATAAAATTAGGGCTGTTTCTTGTCTCAATAGCTATCATTCTTGACTTGTAGTACAAAGCACACTATTCATCTCTATCCCTTGTTAGATCTATTGCCTATTGTAGTAAAATTGGTTATATACTACAATTCTGCAATAAGCCTCTATTTTCAAAATCTTATTCTAAATATCAATGGAAAACATGTGCATAATATTTTTAACAGGCCACTAGTAGCACCATTTGAAAAGTTTATTTTTTCTCATACAACTTTTGGAACGGAGAACCATATATAAAGTTGTGGTTTTTCGTGGCTGATTTCGCATCTCTTTTCATTTGTATATGATATGTTGATACAAAATATTCGCTAAATCGATTCAAAAACATATATTCTTAGTTGTGGAAAAAGCTCAATAAAATCGATGGCATGCATATCTTTATCGAGGTTAAATTCCCAGAAACCGAATACATCACAACGTGCAGCCTCCTGAAATGAAGAATAAGATAAGGAAAGAGATCACTAAGTGTGTCAGGTATTAATGATTTCACCGCCTCTGTGCAAACGGTAAATCGGTGGCTTGACCTTTCAAGAATCGAGACACCATCGGTGGATTTGTTAGTGGTGGCCGCCTTAACCTTTGAAAACCACGAGACACCATCACCGCCTTGATTAATCTTTTTATAACATTGAAAAGGCATTTTTGTTTGTATATATACTTGAAACGGATTGTAATCAATTAATCAATTTCTGAAAATATTTTTGAATCGAAGTTGTCATTGTGTATTCGGAGGTGTTCTCTCCGTTAATACTTTGTTTTTGTTTTTTTTATTTGAGTTTGTAAACTCATTTGGTTCCTTGATCACATTTGCCATATTGTTTTTAATTTGATTAAACACAGTAATTATTCGATTTTACCGATTCCCATATTTATGTGGAGTTTATTTAGTGCACAGATTTTATTTATTGCACGGAGTTTACTTAATGCGGGAAGTTTATTTAGTGCACAGATTTTATTTACTGCGCGGAGTGTACGCGGAGTTTATTTACTACGCTGAGTTTATTTACTGCACGAAGTTTATTTACTGCGTGGAGTTTATTTTGTTGGTTTGCGTCAAGTGATTGCATGAGCCGAAACTGGAACTCCGTTTTGCTCTTCATTTTTCACATTTGGTATCAAAGCTGTCATTCTTTCCTGTAGAGCATCCTGTTAGTTGCTCATTTTAGCGCAGATAATTTCTGTTGGTGCCCAATTTCACTTTCCTATTTTCCTGCGTGAAGGTTTATTTGATTTCCTTCAAACTTTTATTAATGGATGCGTCTGGTAGCAGTTCTTCTCAGATTCAGGTTCCTATCCTGAGCGAGGAGTCATATGATTCCTGGTATATTCGAATGAGGATGATTTTGCGTTCTCAGGATTTGTGGTCTTATGTTATTGATGGTTACGCTGAGCCAGCTGATGCTGTAGCAGAATTGGCTCTGTCTAATGCTGACTGTGTTTTGCTGAAGGAAAACAAGAAGAAGGATAACAAAGCTCTTGGATTAATCCAACAAGGGTTAAATGAATCCATTTTTATGAAGATTGTTAGCGCTGCATCTTCGAAGATGGCTTGGGACATTCTTGAAACCTGTTATCAAGGTGTGTCCAAGGTGAAGACAGTCAAGTTGCAGAACTTGAGAAAGGACTTCGAAAATCTGAAGATGAAGGATAATGAAAGTGTTGATACTTTCATGACTCAAGTAATGAGTGTTGTGAACCAGATCAGGCAGTATGGAGATGATGTTGAGAATAAAAGAGTTATTGAGAAAGCATTGAGAAGTTTTCCCAAGAAGTTTGAACCTGTTGTTGTACCCATAGAAGAATTTAAAGATTTAAGTTTATTGCAAATTGATGAATTAATTGGTTCTCTTGTTGCTCATAAATCCATGATATCTAGATATGAAGAAGGATCAATGGAGCATGCTTTCAAATCCCAACTGCATCTTACCAGAGGCAAAGGAAAGTTTTATAATCGTGGAAGAGGAGGTAGATTTTTTGGTCGAAGGGACAACATAATTGAATCAGAGTTTGAGCAGAAGTCCCAACAGAATCCTCCTAATTTAAGAGGGAGCAACAACAAACCCTCACAGAAAGAAAATTAGAGGTATGATAAAACTAAAGTACAATGTTATTATTGTAAGAAATTTGCGCATTTTACTAATAAATGTTGGAAGAAACAGGAAGATGCTGGATAACACTCTGCACATATCACAAATGAGTCTGAGGATCATCAAAATCTTGTGTTTTTGACCTGTAATGCCACTCAGGAAAGTGCAAATGATATTTGGTTTTTGGATAGTGATTGCAGCAATCACATGAATGGTAATAAGGATTTATTTTCTTCTATTGATACTAGTATTCAGTCTAAAGTAAAACTGGGAAATGACTGTAAGGTTACAATTAATGGTAAAGGTTTAGTTCCAGTTTACACTAAGAATAATCAAAGGAGAAATATTGATGATGTTTATTTCGTGCCTGGTTTAAAATGCAATCTTATTAGTATAGGACAGTTGATGGAGAAAAAGTGCAGAGTATTCTTCAAGAACAAGGTATGTACAATCTATGATAAATTACCCAACAAACAGTTGATTGCAATAGTTGAGATGACCAAGAATAGAATGTTTCCACTTATTATGAGAAATGGTTTAAGTGGTTCTTTGAATGCTTATAAAGCTGGAAGTTTAGATGAATCTTGGCTATGACATTTGAGATATGGTCATTTACATTTTGGTGGCTTAGATCTGTTACAGAAGAAGCAGATGGTAAAGGGGTTGCCCTGTATCCAACAACCTACAAGCTCTTGTGAGAGCTGTATACTTGGGAAGCATCACAGAGAGAAATTTGTTTCAGGTGTTTCCTACAGAGCAAAAGCTCCATTGGAAATTGTCCACACGGATTTATGTGGACCTATGCAAACACCTTCTTTAACTAATTGTGTTTATTTTATGACTTTCATTGATGATTTCAGTAGGAAGACTTGGTTGTATTTGTTGAAACAAAAATCTGAAGCTTTTGAAGTTTTTAAGAGGTTTAAGTTTATGGTTGAAAATGAGAGTGGTCGAACCATTAAGATCCTAAGGTCTGATAGAGGAGGTGAGTATACGCTGAATGAATTCATTGAATTTTGTGATCTTCATGGAATTAAAAGGCAGTTTGTTGCTCGATATACTCCACAACAGAATGGAGTCGCTGAAAAGAAGAATCAGACCATCATGGACATGGCTCGAAGCATGTTGAAAGAAAAACATCTTTCAAATGAATATTGGGGAGATGTGGTTCTTTGCTCTGTTTTTATCTTGAATAGAAGTCTGACCAAGATCGCGAAGGATCGTGTACCTTAGGAAGCCTAGGACAGTAAGCCTTGCAATGTTTCTCATTTCAGAATTTTTGGATGTATTGCATTTGCGCATGTACCTACAGAAATGAGGAGGAATTTGGATGATAGAAGTGAGAGATGTATCTTTGTTGGATACAGTGAAGAGTCTAGGGCATATAAACTCTACAATCCCATCACCCAAAAATATGTAATTAGCAGAGATGTTCAATTTAAAGAAGATGAAGCCTAGGATGGGAGTATTGACAAATCAATTTCAGAGGGAGCTTTGTTACCCCGTGAAGATGATGATGGAGTTGAGCAGGCTAAAGGAGATGGACAATTGGTTCCACATACACATGAAGTCCTACAATGTAAGCACTAGATTTCAGCCCATCTCAATTTAGAATGCCCAGAACTCATGAGCGTGGTGAGTCATCTGGACATGGTGGACATCAATCAGATTCACAGGTAAGTAGTGAATCAAATCCCACTTTAGCTTCATTAAGAAACATATTTAAAGGACAAAAGACTAGAAGCTTAAGAGAATTGTAAAATCAAAATGAAGAAGTAGATCAGATTTCAAATTTTGCATTAATTGCATGCGATCCTGTAAGTTTTGATGAAGCGGCTAAAGAGGATGTCTGGATAAAAGAAATGGATGAGGAGATTGATTCCATTGAAAGAAATAACACTTGGGATCTTGTAGATTTACCTGAAGGTAAGAACAGTATTGGTGTTAAGTGGGTTTATAAGATTAAGTTGAATGCAGATGGTGAAGTTGAAAAGTACAAGGCAAGACTTGTAGCTTAGGGGTTTAGTCAGCAACCCGGTATTGATTACAATGAAACATTTGCTCCTGTAGCAAGAATTGATAGTGTGAGGATGGTCTTAGCTATTACAGCTCAGAATAAATGGATCATGCATCAGATGGACGTCAAGTCTGCATCCTTAAATGGATATTTGGAAGAAGAGGTTTATGTAAGACAACCTCCAGGTTATGAGATTGATAAGCACAGAGATAAAGTTTACAAGTTAAATAAAGCTTTATATGGATTGAAGCAGGCATCCAGAGTTTGGTATAGTAGGATTGATGAATACCTGATCAGTGTTGGATTCAGCAGAAGTCCAAGTGAACCAACTCTGTATACAAAGGTAAACCAGAAAGGTAAAATTTTGATTGTTTGTTTGTATGTTGATGACTTGATTTTTACTAGAGATCTATTTGTAGATGATTTTAAAAATGCCATGAAAACAGAGTTTGAGATGACTGATTTAGGATTGATGAAGTATTTTCTTGGAATTGAAGTGGATCAATCCGATGATGGCATTTTCATTTGTCAAACTAACTATGCAAATGAAGTATTCAAAAGGTTTAGAATGTTGAAATGTAAACCAACTGCAACACCTATGGCAATTGGTATCAAACTTAGCAAGTATGATGAGGGATCATATATTGATCCAACTCTGTATAAGAGGCTGGTTGGAAGCCTTATGTACTTAACAACAACCAGACCTGATATCATGTTTGTTGTAAGTTTGATTTCGAGATTCATGGAGACTCCAAAGAGTACTCATTGGCAAGAACGAAAGAGGATCCTGAGATATGTTGCTAGAACAACTGATTTTGGTATCCGATACACATCAAGTTTAAACTTTGAGTTGATCGGATATACTGATAGTGATTTTGCAGGTTCCATTGATGACAGGAAAAACACATCTGGGTATGTGTTCAGTTTTGGATCTGGAGCAGTGGCATGGGCATCAAAGAAACAACCCATTGTGACTCTATCTTCTACTGAGGCAGAGTATGTTGCAACAGCTGCAGCTGCATGTCAAGCTGTATGGATGATAAGGGTCTTGAATGAATTGTTGCATGACCAGAATGATGCAACCCAAATTGTCTGTGACAATAAATCTGCCATTGCACTGTCAAAGAATCACGTCTTTCACAAACAGAGTAAGCACATTGATACAAGGTATCATTTCATTCGAGAGCTGGTAACTGGTAAAGAGATTTTTGTTCAGTTCTGCAGATCTGAAGAACAATTTGCAGACATATTTATGAAGCCTTTGGGAAATGAATTGTTTAAAATCCATAGAAGAAATATTGGGGTCTGCAAGCTGTAATGCATTGTTTATAGCAATTTTGTTTTACATATTTTCAGTCCATTTTGCTCTGAAATGATTAAGAGGAAGTATGTTAAGTATTAATCATTTAACCGCCTTTGTTAGCGGTGGCTGCCTTAACCTTTAACCTTTGAAAGCCACCACACACCATCACCACTTTAATTAATCTTTTTATAAGATTGAAAAGGCATTTTTGTTGTATATATACCTGAAACGTATTATAATCTATTAATCAATTTTTGAAAATATTTTTGAATCAAAAACTGATTTGGTTCCTTGATCGCATTGGCCATATTGTTTTTAATTTGATGCGCGGAGTTTATTTAGTGCACAGATTTTATTTACTGCGCGGAGTGTGCCCGGAGTTTATTCACTGCATGAAGTTTATTTACTGCGTTTATTTTGTTGGTTTGGGTCTTGTGATTGCATGAGCCTAAACTGGAACTCCGTTCTGCTCTTTGTTTTTCACAAAGTGAACTTCATTACTTTCTACAGAGACGTAAATCCAATGAAGCAAGTCTAATTTTCTACGAGTAAGTTTAACCGCGTTGAAATTCAATTTCTGCGGTAAATACTCTGTACTAAACATTCCATTATTATCAGAAACTTCCCGTAAATATCCGTTGAAATATTTACATTTTATCATGTAAAAACCTCCCCTTCATCTAGTATTATCGAATTCACCAGGCCTAACATTAATTCTTTGAAATGTGCCATTTAAACATAAAGACTGAACAAGAACAGGTGTCGAACGATTGTCTTCCATTTTATGGGAAAAAAAAACTTCAGAAGACTTTTGGGATTCGAACTTGATTCTTCAGTAATATGCTGATGCTAACTTCAGGTGTCTTCAGTAATATGCTGATGCTAACTTCAGGTGTCTTCCATTTAAACATAAAGAATGAACAAGAACAGGTGTCGAACGGTTGTCTTCCATTTTATGGGGAAATGAAAACTTCAGAAGACTTTTGGGATTCGAACTCGTCAAACTTTTGGGAAGCGTCAGGCGCCGAACCCATTGCTCTATTGCCGTCGAGTTTCAGAAGAATTTACAGCATTCCAGTTCAGCACATATTAAACATGACGCCTTTGAAGTTCTAAGGTTTCAGAGAATCTGTTAATATAAGAATGAACAATTTATAGGGTTTTTGTGAGATTCAGATTGATGGACCTCAAAGGTTTCAGAGAATCTGTTAATAGAAGGAACAATTTATAGGGTTTTTGTGAGATTCAGATTGATGGACATGTGAGAGCCATAACATTTCTTTTCTGTAACCACTATTGATTCTTCAGTAATATGTTGATGCTAACCCATATTTGATGAAAGTTCTTTACAGGAATTGATAGCATATTTACCATACATGAATATTACAAGAACTTAAAATCTACCATATTGTAAAATGGTAGATTTCGAATATTTGACGAAATTCAAAATCTACCATTTTACAAGAACTGTAACCTGTAATCTACAATTTTGGCTAAAAAAAATTGAGAAGAAGAGTCAAAATTATTTGCATTGCAATCGTGGGAGGGTTATTTCCGTAATGCGCAATTCATATCATTACATTAATCTGTGTAATCAGATAATAATATGTGACAAGCAAATAATTCCCCAACTAATGGTGTCTCCCACAAACTATCATATGTTTTGTTTTGAGATTAATCCATGCCCTACACGAATCTGTAAGTAATTTGATTTAGTGGCATTGTATTCCTTGAAGGTTGATCATGACTTCTCTGGTGAATTAGCCATTCAAATCCGTCTCATTTAGTTTAATGATTGCAGCGGATGGAAGCATTGCACAGAATTTCACTGATAGGGTGTTGGGCTAGTGAAAAGTGCAAAAATTACGAAAACCAGCACTTCTAATCACCAGAACGCACTTTTTGAAACCTTCCATCGTATGAAAATGGCTCTGCAATTAGGTTGCAATTTGAGACCTTCTTGTAATTATTTGTTTATCAAATTTTTATATCCTAGACATGTGGCTTTACAGTGATATCATAATTCTATCAATTTGGGTTTTTGATTTGCTACATGTGGTTTTACAATGATATCATAATTCTATCAATTTGGGTTTTTGATCTGCTACATGTGGTTTTACAATGACTTTACAGTGATATCATAATTCTATCAATTTGGGTTTTTGATCTGCTACATGTGGCTTTACAGTGATATCATAATTCTATCAATTTGGGTTTTTTATCTGCTACATGTGGCTTTACAGTGACTTTACAGTGATATCATAATTCTATCAATTTGGGTTTTTGATCCTAACGATCTGCTATTAATCCTAACGATATGCTATTAATCCTAACGATCACTCTAGCCTTTGAGACTTTTGAACTCACCGAACCCAGTGCTTAGTGACTGTTTCACGGCTTTAAATTTCTGCCAGGATTGTTTCCCTTGCTCATGGGAGGTGAAATAGATTTTTCTTGCTAGGCACCATCTGTTCAGAAAATTTAGGTTAGATCAGGGTTAGCGATTTTTTTGATGTGTTGATTATTCTCACCGTGTACCCAGGTTCGAATGTTTTCTTGTTCATTGTTCAGTTCACATCTAGCATTTATCATCTTATTCTTACTTAAACTTCTTGCCTTCACCTGTAAATGTACGGCCTCTTGAACTAAAGATATGGATACTAGTGTCAGTTGACTAATAGATTAATTTCATAAATTCCAGAGTCTTGTATCCGGTGTGGAAGTGGAACGATTTTTCAATTTTGGATTTCCCAAGGTTGACAGCTATGGTGAACCCTTACAATAAATCTATGATAAGTCTATAATAACCAGAAAGTCTCTCGAACTAATCTGCTTATAGCAGCCACCAACAATCTCCAAGTAACTCTAGTTGCTTATTTTGGAGTTCTTTTAGGGTTTTGGTATCCTTAGGAGTTTTGGTAGGGCCTCTACAATTTAGCAGTCAATCTAAACTATTGTCCTTAAACCCTAATTTACACGGAAATGCAAGTGCAAGGATTGCCCAGCAAAGAACAAAGAAATGGAACACCTGTGTTTCATTTGTCAAACAAGTGCCACCAATAAAAACAATAGCGATGACAACAGTAGCAATAACTTCATCTTATATTGAATACTTCAAATTTGAGAATCCTTTCTTAGACAACATCACTTGATTGTGAATCCTAGATATTTGTTGTTCCTCTGCAATCTTAAAAATTTGTTATACAATGCTAAATAGCTACTTGTTTGGTGCCCTTTGTTTTTTGTTTTGTTCTACAATTCATTTTGGTTTTGTTCTTGATCTCTATCTTTTCGTATTTTCGTGACTTGAATTTCGTATTGCGCTAAATCTGATAAAACGTATGCATACATGTTCAAACGCTGCATTTGTGCACTAGATTTGAAATCTGAAGTCAAATGCATACTGCAACCCTAATGATTCCTTGCACTCACTTAGGGTATCCCTTTAGGGTTTCCCATAAACTCACACATTGAAATATGGATATTTTTGACATGCCTCTCATATGGTTGACATATGATCGTAATCAGAATCTTCTAGATCTGTCTACTTATTATATATATATTGATTGATTACCTTTTTTTTCCCGACATGAAAATTGCAAGGTAAGGAAGAATTTCATCTATAGTAGTCTTTTGTCTAGCAAATGAAAGAGGATCAAGAGTGAGAGTAAGACAAGAAAGTGGATATAAATAGAGCTGCTAGGAGACGGGTATAGTACTGACAGATCTATAAATCCATAAAAATAAAAACTCTGTATTTCTATGACCAGTAGGAAGAAAACCAACTTTCATATTTGAGAAAGCTCACTGTGGAAGAGTGGAATACTAATCTTAAAATAGTGTTAAGAAGAGGGGGGGCCTCATGGCCATCTATCCATAAATTGTAAGAGAGGATTCCCACTTTTTTGTGTAGTGCTATCTTTGATAATTGATCAGCAAAATTGTTGTGCTCTCGATATATGTGATTGTAATTGAGCTTTTTGAAAGAAGGTTGAATCATTTTAATTCTGTCCTTCCAAGCTAGGAGTGAGATAGTTGGAGGTCTCCCCTGTTGTTCAACCACTCAATGATAGTTTTGGAATCCCCTAGAACTGGAAGGACTTCTAAATGAAGTCTAGAGGCCAAGTATAGTGTGGCTCAGGAACCCAAAAGTTTTGCCTTGGTATTGGTGCACGGGCCACAATTTAAGGTCCATTTGTAATAAGTGTTTTGTGTGGTTTTAATCACCCCTCCAGCTCCGCTTTGAGAGCCATCAGAGAGTGAGCTTTGAAAGCTGTAGCACTTATAGAGGGGATCCCACATTCGAAAATTGAAATATTCCTTTCCAACCAAATAACCCAGCAGATGAAAGGAGGTAGTTGCATGTGATTATATGGTTTCACGGGAATTTCATAATGTTCTGATCTCATACTCATTATTGCAATGTGGGAGTTTATTTTCTAGAACATTCTTTAAATCCCATCAATGCAACCAACCATAGAACACCTTGGTATGACATGCCAACCATCCATTTCTAGAGTGATTTCAAGGGTTCTTCATTAATGATAGATTTGTGGTCTATATCCAAACATAAATAATGAACACTTTTAATGTGCAAACTCACTAATTTAAAGGACCGTGGTAAATTTTCTTCACTATTTGGAATGATCTCACTATGTTCTTGAGCTTTGATCCTTAAACAAATGATAGTAATGGTGGATGAGCCTTCTGCATAGATATACGTTATCTTATCTTCAATCATTGTGAATGTATCAATTTTACTATTTGGAATTATTCAAATTCACTATTAAATACATATCTCCCCTTGGTCACTATTGCAAGTATGAATATATCATCATTGATAAAGGAACTTGTGGAAATTGCATCTTGAATAACGATATCCCTCCTTAATTCTTGAGCCTTGTGGGATGTGTGAATCTAATGATAAATCTATGATGGAAATACTATGAATGCTTATCATTTTTTTCTAATCTACATCACTATGTCATGATTGAAAACTTGATCTAAACACACAAGGAAAAATTTCTTCGTAATAGAATTGAATCAATCCTTGGTATTGGTAGAATGCTCCTAAGATTATAAAAATTTATTGGCATAGTTCAAAGTTAATGTATTAATCTAGTCCTTACTACTCAAGTTGCATTTTATTGGCATTGAAATTGACTTCTACACTAAGATTTGATCTGAAGTGAGAAACATTAGCTTGTGCATGGATATATGACAACGTTTTAAGTGGCAATTTTCTTAAATATGTTAACACCAAAATGAATGGTTCTTCATGACTTGTCACAAATTTGGGATAAATATCGTCCTCCACAAAATCTGAGTGACCTTTAACATTTAGTCTAGGCATTTTCTAGTAGTACCCTCTCGACAATTTGTTAGGCATATCCACTGTACTACTAAGAAGCCTAAGGTTTACAAGAGCATTCTCACACATAAATTTTGGATGATTATTTTGTTGAAAATATGTATTCTCTTTGATCGACTTCTCACTACTTGGGTAAATACCTAATGGTTATGATGATACATGGTGACAAGCCTATGGTGATTATATTTTGAATGTTGTCAAAGTGTTTATTGGTTATTTTTGGATCACCTCTCATGGTTATAAATTCAGTGTGGTTGACATAAGGGGTAGATCATTGTTTACACGCCATCATATCATACTTAGGCCATTTTTTACGAACATTGATAACCATTGTTGAATGATAAATCTGTTGTCCTTTATATTCTTTTACCACATCAGTATGTGTGGTTTTTCTTTGGTTTATCATTAAAAATACATGATATCTCAGTGTATGATCCCTCAAAAATAGATTCTTAATCTTTGACATTTCATTTGATTTAGAATGATATGTATTATTGCAAATGATGGATTCTATGCTTGGATCTATTGGTCATTATTTCATGCACAACTAGACATATGTTTCACTCCCTCATTAGCAGTTCATGGCACATGGTTCATTGAGAAAGACTCATTTCATTTCAAAGCGTATGTTATCTAAGTTTAATAATAAGTAATTGATCTACTACTAATGCACAATTTTCCTTTTAGGTAAGAGTTTGTAGTATTGAGGAAAACCATGAAATGGTACCTTAGCAATAAAAATATGTGAATGGAAAGTTTATTAAAGGAAACCCTTTAGGCATTTCAAAATATTATTTACTCATCATTGCTTTGAGCACCTTGCCTCTTAGAGAGGGGGTAAGAATTACAATGACTTGGCTTGATATGTGAGGGTATGTGAGCAATGAGTTAACAAAGAGAACACTTAATTTTTTTGTGATCAACAAATGAAGAGTGAGAAGCTTGTATGCCAATGACTAGATATTGTAGCAGGGTTTATGTGAAATTCAACAAGGAAAACTGCAAGATACCAGATATATAAAATATGCAGAACAGAAATAAAATGCTAGAAATGGCAGAATAACAATAAAATATCCAGCATAATCTTCACAATACACAGAAATGATATACGAAATAGCAATAGAAAAGCACTTTGATTCCGAAAGCAATGTTCACAGGCCTCTTCGAGGGGGCAACCTCCAGTTGAGCAGCGCTCTGTTACAATAATCTCCAAGCTAGGGTTTTCATACCCTCGACCCTTATTTATACTAAATGTGTCTATTAAGAGAAGCATCTAAAGGAAGATCCTTCTAGAAGCGGAAGCTTCTATTAGGTCTTCTTACATCCGCCTTATTCTATTTTATTGAAAGGTCTTATTAATATTGACCTTTATTACATCCAAATACATTGATCTACCTATGTGCGGGTTAGGACCTTAACATGTCCGCCCCCTTAAAAAAAGCCTTGTGCTCAAGGCTTGAGATG
>JASDQU011402793.1:55595-74882 GCA_032191745.1 Picea mariana | reverse complement strand
GAGGAGTCCGATCGTCAAACATTACGCCTGTAGGAATCTAAAAAAGCTGACGATGGTCTAATCGTCCCACTGTAGAAGACTCGTGAATCTGAATACCGTAGAAGGTGATTTGATTGACGTAATCGGGGTAGCATATATGTCTATGCCTCTGCCTGTCCTTTGACGCATGCTTTCCCTCATTCTGCTCCCCACGATGGAAATATAGTCATCCCTGTTGTGTACATTATACATCCTCCTGCTGCCACTGCCCACTGCTACCCTGCACAACCTACAGTCGAGGCTATCAATCAATCAATCAATTCATGCCCATTCGTTTTATACCAGATCAAGGCGATGAGGTGTAATTCTAGCTTTTGCGTTCCATCCATGTTTCTTCCCCAGTACCATGCCTTGTCTCATTCAAATTTGGTTTTACGATCGCCATTGCATTGCTCAGTACTGATCATTTCAATCATTCATCCATGCGCTGTTAAAGTGGCTGAATTTTCTATTTAACAATTCACGACGATGGCCGGAACAGCTAAAAAATTGCTCTCAATCGCCCTCCCACTACGGAGTCTGTCTGGCACCACTGCCAGACATTGCCCAACTGAATTGCTTGCTTGCTGTCATTTTTGCCAAACGCAAAAACGATTCCACACAAACGGAAACAATAAGTACGCTGTCACATTATTTCCTGTTTTCGATAAAACTTTGCTCTTGCAGTTGGCAGAACAGACGATGATGGTGATACACAGACAGAGAAACGACGAATTCAAGACATGATATTGACACAGACAGATATAAAATATAAATATGATATAAATTCTTTTATCAGAACTACCTTTTCTCTGAGTTTCCTTGAATTCGCTGATCGGTGTTTGTATAAGGAACATATGGATTGAAAATACTTGCATATCATTACGGTGGAAAGAATGTTTCATATATCAAAATTATATTAACCTAATTTCGGTGGCAAGAATGTTTCATATATCAAAATTATCTTACCCTAATTTCGGTGGCTTTATGCATGCTCAGGAGTCGGCAGTAAATTCACGTGGGCTTATGTACTCATGCAAGAGAGATTGTGGTGCCAAATAAATAACATGTCTCATAATGTCAAAATCAAAGAGCCCACACCTATGGGCGAATTTATGTTTCTTCCCCGTAATAAGTTTCGACGAATGGCCAGTATGTTATTGAAAGAGACTAGGGTTATTACGCCGGGTGTCGATGGACCATAGTAATCCTTGATTCGTCTTGTCAGATAAATTTCTGGTTGCTTCCTGCTGGTTTTCCAGTCGCGATTATGACAACTAGGTTGTTTGGTCGGATGGATTTTGAAAAAGTGAAACAGTATAGGGAATCACTGGGGGCGCGCTATTCGAATGCTATATTTAGTATGGGGAGCCTGATCTTCAAAGTCCTATCGGTAAACGCTATACTCGATTGGAGATGGAATCAAATATAAAAAGTCATATGGCCAGCGCTGCGTGAGTAACCGGAGGACTCCATTCTCAGGGAGGATAAATGTTCATAAAAACTAACCTGTTTTGGCAGAATTTTATGGTGAAATATGGGCAGAGATTATGTGCAATCACAGTTTTGTATCGTTTTAAACTTTTGTCAATGGGATTTTAGCCCATCTAAATACGCTCAGACTCAGGTCACCCGTAACAGTAAAAAAAATATGTTTTTGACGGGTATTTATCAAAATTTTCCTTATATTATGATGCATTAATATTGAATTTATCTTAATAATTAATTTATTTAAAAAAAAAATCATTTAAAATAGATACAAATGGTTTATAATAATAATATTGTAATAATATATATATATATATATATATATATATATATATTTAAATAATAATATGTTAATATTTTTAATATTTTAATATTAATATAAATATATTAAACCTGTATAAATTCATTTTAATCCTGGATTTATCAAGTTACTATAGGGATTAAATCTTTTTAGTTGAAAACCTTTTTTAAAGTACAAAACTTGATAAAAAGTTAAAGGTTTACAGTTGAATTCTTCTTTGTACTTGATAAATCCGAAATTAAAATGAATCTTCTTACTGAAATCAACTAATCATTATTAATATGTAAAAATTATAATATAATTATAATTAAGATAATTATATTGTAAACTATAATTTTAATTATAATTAAGATAATTATATTTACATTATAACAATATTTTTATTTAAATATTTTATTTATAATATTTATATTTTTATGGTTATATATTATTGAAATCAACTAATCATTATTAATATCTAAAAATTATAATATAATTATAATTAAGATAATTATATTGTAAACTATAATTTTAATTATAATTAAGATAATTATATTTACATTATAACAATATTTTTATTTAAATAGTATATTTATATCTTTATGTACCATTTATTATTTTAAGTGTGAATATCTATTTTTTTCATTATTATTATTATTATTTGTTTTAAGTATTATATTTTTTCCAAGACCATAGTATAATATTTTTATTGTAATAAATTATAATAGATTATGTGTACATCTCTATTATAATAGGTTATAGATGCACTTATACTTTTTAGTGCAAATTCTATAATATCTATATTTATGTGTAAATTTGGTATTTATTTTTATCTCTCTATATAGATATTTTTATATTAGATGTACATATCAAATCTCTCTGGTATATATATAAAGATAATTTGTATTTCCATTTATATCTTTATTTGGTTAATACATGATATAAGCATTACCCACATGACAATATCTCTATCATATTGTGATGTAGGTGCATCTAACTACTCTCAAAGTAATACTTCATGGTTGAAAATTCAATTCCATATTAATATGATCAATTGCAATCATCCCTTTGGCGGGAGGAAAAAATAGAGTAAAAAACAATGAAAAAAAGTAGAAGTGTAAAAAAACTACACACACTAAGATGTATGTGCAACTCACAAAGTGTTTTTTTTTAGACTTTTTGCTCTTGAATCCTCTATGTAGCAAGGAAAACATGGGATCGATTCATATTGATATCCAAGAGCCTTTTCATTTCTTCACCTCATTAACTTTGATAGATTTTCATTGGATGTTCATGGTCTCTCCAAGAGAGATATGAACAACAATATTTGTACTAAGATTTACAAAACCTACCTCAACCCACATGGTATGAGCCCAAGGAGTCATTTTCTCTCAAACTTCAACACTACCCAGATTTGTATCTCTAGTGCAATTATGGGTTCATTTAGCCCACATGGTACACTAGACTCCAATTACCTTGGAGGTTGAGGGTCCCTCTCAGTAAGATTAGAATTTTCTCCCACTAGCATCTCATTGAGACAAAACATAATATTCCTTAGGAGCATTGTATTTACCAAATAATTTTTTTAGGGCTTGAGATTGAGGACCACTTTATATTTTGATGCTCTCCCTAATATGAGATTAGAGGATAGTTCTTTTATATTTCCAGAGATTCGCTTGGTCCTCTCTAAACACTCATGGCTTATGAGGACTAGAGATTCTTATCCCTCTTCCTTTGGGAGATGTTCAACCTTTACCAACAACTTAATAGAGGTCATTATGTAAACTGACTTGTATCAAGTTGATTACCTCATACTTCCAACCCTTTGACATTAATAAGAAGTGGTCCTATATCCATCTCCCAAGTTCACATGGTAGAATTGTGAGACATCATAGACCTAATTAATGCCATGGCCTCATTCACATCACACATTTCTTTACATCTTTGAATGTTATAATTGCTTATTTATTGTTCCTCATCTAGTTGGGTGGGTGCTCCCTAATTATTTTCTTCTTCTTTTTTTCCTTCATTTAAGTTCTTTTTCCCTTGGGATGTGCTTTCACCTTCCATTTGATGTCTTTACATATTGTGTTCCTTAAAATGCCATGGATCAAATTTGGTCTTTCATAATAATAATAATATGTATTTAAGGTCTTAGTGAAACACCAAATGTTTGAGGACTCATTGTTTGTGGGGCAAAGGACCCCCTCTACACAACTATTTGTAATACCTAAATTAAATTAAATGCATGCATAAAAAACTTATCCAATCCAAAAGTTGATCTTTTTTTTATCCTTGTCCTATGAATTATTGTCTTTATGATGCCTTTTTTAAATCCAAGTTTCTTACAATCTATAGTAACATGTTTTGTATATCTTTACTATTTATAGTGACATATTTATTTCTTATGTTATTGTCTATATGATAATTTGTTTAAATCCAAGCTTCTTACTCATTATAGTATTCCATGGATCATTCATGCTTTTCATGGAGTTTATGACATATATCCTTACAATTTTTTAATAAAACATATATTATATAATTGGTTTATGAATTACTACACATAAAAGAAAAAAACATGACTATTGTCCATATAGAAAAACACTTTATTAAAATCTTTCAAAACATATTAGTAAAATAGAAAATGTTACAAACTAACCCAAAACATAACCCTTGTTCATCATAATCCATTTATACCCATGCTTACCTCACATTTATTCAAAGAAGGGGTGATAAAACTCTCAAAATTATGTATAAGAAAAACATCAAACACACTTTCAAAACCCATCAAACACATTTTCAAAACCCAAAAAACCCTTAGGAATAAAAGTTGCACCCTCCAACATCAATGTGTAAAAAATTGCCCCCTTACCTCACTTTTATTCAAACAGGGGGTGATAAAACTCTTAAAATTATTTATAAGAAAGACATCAAACACATTTTCGAAACCCATCAAACCTTTATGAATAAAAGTTGCCCCGTCCAACATTGTGAATCCCATATTCTTTAATGTTTTCTATATCAATTAAATGGCCATTTCATCTATACTCAATTTAAAAAACACATTATCAACACTAACTACAAGTGTATTACCAAATTGTTTAACACTCTAATCATATTAACACCATGGTCTGAAACAATTATAAAGACACTACCAAATTGTTAAACACTACCATCACATTTGTTTCAACAAAAACAATGTCAACTTTATAAAATTAAGTGGAATATATATATATATATATATATATATATATATATATATATAAACTCATCCATTATCTCCATCCTGACTTATATCCTTGGCCTTATTCTGATTTCCTTAGCCCCAATTCGCTATCTTTCCCTAACCCCCAATTCGCTATGCTTTAGACCCAGGGATTAAAACGTTCCTCGTAGCTCTGTTCTTGGCTGACTATCTATCTCGTAGCTCTGGGTCTTGGTCTCGTGAGCCCTTTATCTTATATATATATAACCAAACTAAATTTAAAAATTTGTTCTCAATCTTATCCTCAACCTTTATACACGTTATACTCTTTAAAACTTCTTAATATTTTAAATTTTTGTTAAGTACGAGTTTAAAACTTCTACACCATGATCTTTTAAAATTCTTCCTATTTTAAAATTTGTTAAGTATGAGTTTACGCCAGTTTACAAGGTTAAAAACGACAAGGGAGGAAAGTGCCCCCATAAACGTTTAGTGACAAGACACTACACCAATAAGCATGATTTTTGACTTGTTTTTATGAAAAACTATTTTAGAGATGAAATAATTTAATTGAAATAATTTGAAAATATGTATAAACAAAAGTTTAATATATTTTTTCATTTCTTTTAATTAATATATATGATTTTAGTAAGTAACTTAAAATTCTCAAGGACTCTTTTTTTTAGTATGGGTGTGACTGTGAACATTGATAAAACTAAGATTATGATCATTAAATTCAACAATATAACCTATGATAATTTTGTACATGACAACAATATTTTGGAGGAAGTGTCTTCGTACAAGTATCTTAGAATTGATATTCATCACAAGCTTGATTGGAAAAAGTTCCTCTTTGACACTATTGTCACTCTTGTTATCTAATATGGATGTGAAGTTTGGGGATGCAATATCTCTCGAGAATACCAGAGAAGGATAGAGCATATCCAAAAGAACTTTCTAACTTATAATCTCAAAAATTAAGGGCAATACACCCTATCCTATCCTCCTCATCGAATCAAGTCTTTCCCCATTGAGAGCACAACTATGATTATGTACTTAATGTACAAGAACAAGATAAACAACATGAATAACGAGAGGCTCCCCAAAATTGCTTCAGACTCTAGCCAAAATCACCAATGTCTCAAGTGGGGATGGCATAATGATGCCAAGTCATAGCTAAATCGTTGGGGAATACAAGCAGTTATTTTTCAGAATACCGATGATATTAAAAATATTGTACAAGCTAAATTTAAGGAGAATCTATGTTGTGATAAAGAATTAGAGGATAAAAGAAAATTAAGATATCATAAGGAGGTGGTTAACCCTAACCTTGAAGAGCAAAAATATCTCTTTGTTTCGACCAACTTAAAGAAGATAATCAATATTGCTAAAATAATAATTAATTATCATGAGGTGCATAATGAAACTGGGCATTTGGAAATCCCCAAAACAGCATGGAAAGAAATAATCAGTCACCTTTGTGACACCAAGAGGGTTGAAGATGAAAAGTGTTTTCTCCTAGAATGCCCTGCGTATACCCAAATTGGATCCCAATTTCAAAATATTTGTCACAATACTGACCTTCCTAACCTTCCAAGTCATCAAAACTTTAGTGATCTTGGAATGTTTCTCTTAATGTTTTTCAAGCATCAAAATAACATTTTAAAGAAATCCAAGTAATCTCTTACTTTTCTTTATGTGCAATATACCAATTTTGTTCTCGCTGAACATTTTTTTTTAACATAAACGATTAATATTGTATTTATAAAAGATCAACGGCCTCGCGAGAAAGAAGTAAATAGAAAAAATATCCTAAGTCTAATACTAGGACTTATCGTAACATATACAAAGTTCACTAGCTTATATTTCCATCTATCCAAAAACACCGCATTCCATAAATCCTTACATGAATAAATTCGTACAAATTGATGGCCTAATAATTGACAAAAGAAACACATGATTATATTTGATTTTGGGATCGACTTCAGGTCATCATTGGTTGTGTTGTTGATGATGTCTTTTTCTTCTTCTCAACTACCATCCAAACTTCTTTGACAGGTGGTGATGCTTTTGTTGATCCAACTATCCCGATATTTTCTTGATCTGGATGACTTGTAAATGTCGCTTCATCATTATCGACCTCATCTGCCCAACTTGAAAGAGGTGGGGAGCTGGGGAGAACCTTTCTTTCTATTCTCGTTTCAAAAGTATATGAAGCCTTAATGCTTTATATTCCTCGATCAAGAGACTTTGAAGCCTTACTCTTCGATTGAGGGACAAGATTTGAATGATTAAGAGGTGTCTCCTGAGCAGACAGGCCTTTGGAATGGGGCATCAGATCTACATATGTGGAGGAATCTGGGTCTGGAGAATATTTCTGACTGTTTTTTATAATTAGTTGATGATCTTCATTGGAGCCATCCCACCAGGTTGATTTACAGTGTTGCTTCCCAACTTTCTTATTTCCCTTAGTGCATTGAGTTGCTATGTGCCATGTTTCAAAACAAGCCCTACATCGTAGGGATATTATTTCATAGTCCAACTTTTGGGTCTAGGAGTATTTTTTGCAAGCCAAAATAATTTATGTTGGAAACCCTTTACTAAAATCCATTTCCACATAAATTTTGGCATATGAGGTGATGCTATGAATTATTGTTTCTTTACTTGCAAAATGAAACTTCCCTAATGTTGATCCAATATCTTTAAGAGAAGTTTCACCCTAGAAATGCAAGGGTAGATTCGGAAGTCTGACCCAAACTGGAGCATAAGAGAGAACAACAGTTAGAGGATTGAAGCAAGGAGTCCAAGGCATCATACACAAGCCTGAGTTTCCCCAAAACTAGGGGCAAGAGTGAAGGATCAGATCCCTATCTTCTACAAGATCAAACTCGATAATGAAGAAACCCTTCAGACATGAGTGAATGATCAAATCTTCCTTAATTAGAGGCTTCCAATGGGATGAGATCCAACCATTGAGATCCACAAGCCATGGCCAAAGCCCATTGAACCGACAGATTGAAGCATTTGCCCAAAAATAATCTTCCTCATCTTTAGCTTCCTAACCGATGAGAAGAGAAATCATTGGGGCTTCTTGAACCGAAAACAGAGCAGAGGGGGGAGAACGGACTGAGATATGAGATTTAATAGCCTGACTGAAAGAAACTGAGGCGCTACCCACAATACCAGAAGAAGGAGTCACACATGGTTGAGCAACAATGGAAGATTGAGCAGTACCACGACAAGGTCTGGAGCCTGATTTGCTACGAATGGAAGTGGACGCCGCCATGAGGGAGAAAATAGCTACGACCAAGAGGCCGAGCTGAAGAAGGAAAGACGACTAGGGCTAAACCTTAGTTGCGGTTGTGGCAGTAAAGCACATAAACGACATCTTTTTTTTTCTAAAAAATTTTATGTTGTTAAAATAGTTTTAAATCTTTATTGAATGTTAACCACCACTATCACCATTATATAATTATAATTATATATATTTTAAAAATATTAAATACTTTATTAGTAAATTTTTTTACTTATTATACTCAATAATTAATTAAATAATTTTCATGCTAAAAATGATTGATTATGAAAAAAATATTAAAAATATTATTTTTAGAAATTTAATCTTATATGAATTAACTTTCTATAGATTTTAAAAATCTGTTTTTTTACATTATTTTTTCCACTATTTTCTTATTAATTATTAAACATCTTACATAATCTAAATTATTATATATTATTTAATATTATTTATTATAAATTGAAAAAAATCATAAATATTATTATTTTGATACTTGAAAATTATTTAAAAATTACCAAAAAAATATAAATATTTATTCATATTATTACATGTTCAAAATTTTGTTTTTTTAAAGCAGTGGTTTTTTTTTTTCCATATTCAAAATTTAATTTTTTATACGTATTTTTCATATTTGACATTTTACGTATGTATGATTTCAATATAACATATACTCCCAACTTGATTTTATTGAAATTATAGTCCTTAAAAATCTACACTTAAAATTGGTCCAAACTTGATTTTATTGGAATTATACTCCTTAAAAATCTCCACTTAAAATTGGTTTTGGTTTGTTTAAACTAATTAAACTAATCCACTAAATTATAAAACATTGATCTTTTATATATACAAAATTTTGTTTATTATAATCGTAATAAGTTTAAGTATTTTCTAACTTTTCAAAATTTATAATAACTGATTACCAATATATTTCTTAGATCTTATGTATTCAAATTGGGACATCAGCGATAGTATATGTATAAATCAGATAATATGTATATAAATTAAGGATTTTCCATGTTATTTTTGAATTTCTATTAAATTTCTGCACAAGTAATTCGTTGTTGAGGTGCTTTAAAGTTTTCAATGCAGTGTCTTTATGGCTTTATTTTAATTTCCAAAGTCCAATTCAGGTGTGCCACTATTCCGAGGTTACTAACTTCGATCAAATTGATAAAAAAATGAGTCTTGATGCATGTGACATTTGTTCGTTAATTTTATTGTTAATGTTGTATATGGAAAAACAATGTCGCATTACAATTGTTTAATTTTATTATCATGGAAAAAAACTATCTTCTTTGAAATGATATTTAAAGTTTTTTATAACTAAAATCAATTAAATGTTTGAGAGTTTTTATTGGAGTAGGTTAACTCGGGAGCAATTTTTCCTTTCGAGATTCGTTTTTCAGATAAAATAACAGGCTTGAATTCGACCAGATTTTTAGGGGTAGTTTAAGTTTTGCGTGGATCAAAGTTCTTTGTATTTCAGAATTCTACCTCAAAAGTTTTGCCCCATTTTAAACCAACCCAAATGCTCAAAAAATCAATCAAAGTTTTGGATTGGCTAGAAATTTAAAAACAAACTGCTGAAAAAGTAACTTGAAGAAAAGATTGCTCCTGAGTTAACCCACTCCATTTTTATTAATATCTTTAATAATAAAATTCAAAACAATATTTTAATATTTTTATGATTAACATGAATTAAATGCGAGTTTTTATTCAATATGTTCAAATATCATATTCCCATAAGTAAATTATGCTTTAATATTGCCATCCAACTCACATTTCAAATTCCACTTCGAGAGAATATTTTTGAAATACATTAATTTATGTACATATTTTCCAACTTCATGAATTCATTTTATTTTATATTTTAAGTGAATGTTGGTTGTACATGAATGTGTTATTACTTCCAAACATACCCTTAATGAGGGATGTGAGCGTTAATAGAGAAATTACAAGTGGTTAAATTATTTTTTAAGTTTATGAGAGTTTTTTTTTAAATAATAAAAAAAAAATATTTCCTCAAAATTTTGTCATAATCATACATAAGGTAACAATATCTAGAGACCTGCCACCTATTCCGCCAGACAAGTGGAAACTAGAACAGGTGGTTGCTTGATATGTTGTTTGGGCCAAAGCAAAAAACCACCACCTGTTCCGCAAAACAAATGGAAACCGGAGCAAGTGACTATGAATTTTAATGTCTAAATTGTCTAAGCAAGAAGAGAGAATCCAAAACATGGAAATGTAAACTCCTACAGAATTTTTGCAATTACAATGCATAGAGCTAAAAGGAAAAGACTAAGCAGTGGATGAACCAGTGAAGTCGGTGTCGTCGTGAGTTCCACCTGTGGGAGTGAAAATGAACAATTGTGCACAGGTCGGGCACCGTTGTTAACTCTACGAGCCCGAGAAAGCATCGTACAATATGTCGAGACGACTGCTGAGCAGGGTATGCCTGTGTAGTTGTTCCTGCATGTCACTGTGCATCTCGGAGATGAGTTCCAAATGTTTTGGTGAGAAGAAACAAGTGGATCGTGAGTCCCAATCAAGATTTGTGGAGGGTGGTGGGGGGGTCTCCATTAGGCAGTCGTCCGACAAGATTTTTTCCTAAATGGTGCAAGTTTCCCAGTCTAAGGAACCAACTACAGCAGGGAAGGAATGGCTAGTGTTGGGTGGGTCATGGGGGTTTGGAACAGTGTACAAAAGGGAGGCCGATGGAATGATAATCGACTCTGCGGGAATCTCTTCTCCTACAAAGGCCATTGGAGGCTCGTCATTCCCCCTGTCCTGACGGACCAGAGAGGTCGAAGGCGTCTGGGTGAAGTGAAGAAGCCTTCTTTTCCTGGCATCATAGATGTAATAAGAGAGCCCTGTCTTGGGCTTGTGGCGCTCCCGAGGCATGGTCATGGAGACAATCCAGACTCTGAGCGGTCGAAAAAATTGCAGAGGGAGGGAGAGCAGCTGAAGCAGAGCCAAAACACAAGAACTAAACCAGAGTCAATGGTAAGAGCCATAACATACCTAGAGTAAATGGAGGGGAACCAAAGGAGCTGAAGGGACCTTTCACATGCCTCTCGTACCCATCACCGTCCGCCAACCTTGCTACACTGAAGGAGCCATTAAACCAAAGTGAGAGAGGTGTCTTGCCTACTCGTATGAGCTTTGAATGTTTTCCATCCTACGAGAAATGGATGCGAGGGCGACGACAAGTGTAGTTAAGTCAACTATGTGCATGCTGGCTACATGGCACCCCATCCAAGGGAGGGAAATCATGTTGAGCAATTTCCATGCACTGGAGTAGCAAGGGGGTCGTTAGGTATATTTGTGCATCAATTTGGATTTTCTCCTCCTTTGAGATGACACCTTCATTAGCCAACCGATATGCAACTTTGTTGGCTTCTCTTTTCACATGGGATGGAATGAGAGTGAGGGTGGGTTGCAGGAGGGTGCTGCACTCTTCAAGCAGGCTAAGAAGTCTCCAGATTGGGGAGACTTTTGTTGGATTGGAGCCATTGATGATTTTTGAAACCAACGAGATGATCACCTAAGAATCCCCTTCCATTGTTAGTTGATTTATGTTGTGACAGGTGGCCAATCGTATTCCCTTGATGAGACTCCATAGTTCTGCTACATTGTTTATGTCGAGTCCTAGGTGGTCTACTATGATATGTATAATTCATCCAGAACTATCTTGGAGGACAGCTCCAAAGCCTGTTGATCCTAGATTTCCCTTTGAAGAGCCATCAAAATTTAGTTTAACAAAGCCTTGGGGGGAGTCCAGGAACAGGGGATGTGGATCTGAATTCCAAGAAGAGGGGGGGTTTGGAGGGGATGGCTAGGGAGGTTCAGCTGGTAGGTTGAGAGGCTAAGTATTTTAGATGTATTACACGAAAAATCTTCCAGTGTCCAATGGCCAGATCTAGCGGTTTGCCGAATAAGAGTCATGATTTTTTCCCAGGTAGTGAAGGTGGGGTGGGGGTGTTGAGAGTGGAAGATTATTTTGTTTCGGTCGTTCTAGATCAGTCAAATGGTAAATCCTGTTAACAGTGGCTAGATACGGTTCAAGATTGGGCTCTAGTAGATGTTCGATCCACAGTTTTCTATAGTACTTACAATGTTATCTTTGTTTCTGTTAGATCAATGCATTATTTGGGCTTCCTGATCCCAAATTTCTCCACTAAGAGGGAATAAATTTAATATATGCTCCATGGTTTCCTCCTGTTGCTAGTAGAGAGGGCATATTGAAGGTCCCACAAAGCCTTGCTTCTGGACATTGTCCTAGGTGAGGATGCGATTTTGAGCCATTAGCGAAAGGAAAATTGAGATTTTTGGCCATAGACATCACACACATTTTCAAAACCCAAGAAGAATAAAAGTTGCCCCTCCAACATCAATGTGCAAAACATTACCCCCTTACCTCACTTTTATAAGAAGGGGTGATAAAACTCTCAAAAATATTTATAAGAAAGACATCAAACACATTTTCAAAACCCAAGAAACCCTTAGGAATAAAAGTTGCCCCCGCCCAACATTGTGAATCCCATATTCCTTAAGGTTTTCTATATCGATTAAATGACCATTTCTTCTATATTAAACTTTAAAAACATATTATCAACACTAACTACAAGTGTATTACCAAATTGTCTAACACACTCATCATATTAACACCATTGTCAAAAGCACACTACCAAATTGTTAAACACTACCATCACATTTGTTTCAACAAAAACAATGTCAACCTAAAACCAACACTTTTTATGAAATTAAGAAAATAAAAAAAAAACTTAAAAACATAATATATATATATATATATATATATACTTAAAAATTTGTTCTCAATAACCTCGACCTTTATACACGTTATACTCTTTAAAACTTCTTAATCTTTTAAATTTTTGTGAAGTACGAGTTTAAAACTTCTTCTACACCATAATCTTTTAAAATTCTCCCTATTTTAAAATTTGTTAAGTATGAGTTTACCCCAATTTACAAGATAAAAAAACGGCAGGGGAGGAAAGTGCCCCCCATAAACGTTAGTGACAAGACACTACAACAATAAGTATGAATTTTGACTTGTTTTTATGAAAAACAAAGATTATGATCATTAAATTCAACAATATAACTTATGATAATTTTATATATGACAACAATATATTGGAGGAAGTGTTTTCATACAAGTATTTTAGAATTGATATTCATCATAAGCTGAAAGTTCATCTTTGAGACTATTGTCACTCTTGTTATCTAATATGGATGTGAAGTTTGGGGATGCAATATCTCTCAAGAATACCCGAGAAAGATAAAGCAGATCCAAACGAATTTTATAACTTATAATCTCAAAAATTAAGGGCAATACACCCTATCCTATCATTCTCATTGAAGCAAACCTTTCCCCATTAAGAGCACAACTATGATTTGATACTTAATGTACAAGAACAACATAAACAATATGAATAACGAGAGGCTCCCCAAAATTGCTTCAGACTCTAGCCAAAATCACCAATGTCTCAAGCAGGGATGGCATAATGATGCCAAGTCATGGCTAAATTGTTGGGGAATACAAGAGGTTTTTTTGCAGAATACCGATGATATTAAAAATATTGTACAAGCTAAATTTAAGGAGAAACTATGTTGTGATAAAGAATTAGAGGATAAAAGAAAATTAAGATATTATAAGGAGGTGGTTGACCCTAACCATGAAGATTAAAAGTATCTCTTTGTTTTGACCAACTTAAAGAAGGGAATCAATATTGCTAAATAATAATTAATTCTCATGAGGTGCATAGTGAAATTGAGCATTGGGAAATCCACAAAACACCATGGCAAGAAAGAATCAATCACCTTTGTGACACCAAGAGGGTTGAAGATGAAAAGTGTTTTCTCCTAGAATGCCCTGCGTATACCCAAGTTGGATCCCAATTTCAAAATATTTGTCACAATACCGACCTTCCTAACCTTCCAAGTCATCAAAACTTTAGTGATCTTGGAACGTTTTTCTTAATATTTTTCAAGCATCAAAATAACATTTTAAAGAAATCCAAGTAATCTCTTACTTTTCTTTAGGCACAATATACCAATTTTGTTCTCACTGAACGTTTTTTTTTAACATAAATGGTTAATATTGTATTTATAAAAGATCAACGACCTCGCCGGAAAGAAGTAAATAGCAAAAAGATCCTAAGTATAATACTAAGAATTATCGTAACATATTCAAAGTTCTCTAGACTATATTTCTAGTTATCCAAAAACACTGCATTCCATAAATCCTTACATGAATAAATTCGTACAAATTGATGGTCTAATAATTGACAAAAGCAACACATTGTTATATTTGATTTCGGAATCAACTTCAGGTTACCATTGGTTGTATTATTGATGATGTATTTTTCTTCTTCCCGACTACCGTCCAAACTTCTTTGACATGTGGTGATGCTTTTGTTGATCCAACTATCCCCATATTTTTCTGATATGGAGCACTTGTCAATGTTTCTTCATCATTGTCAGCCGCATCTTCCCAACTTGAAAGAGGTGTGGAGTTGGGGAGAAACTTTCTTTCTATTCTCGTTTCAAGAGTATCTGAAGCCTTAATGCTTTCTATTCTTAGATCAAGAGAATTTGAAGCCTTACTCTTTGATTGAGGGATTGGATCTGAATGATTCAGAGGTGTCTCCTGAGTAGACACACCTTTGGAATGGGGCATCAGATCTACATATGTGGAAGAATTTGGGTTTGGAGAATATTTCTAGCTGTTTTTTATAATTAGTTGGTGATATTCATTGGAGCCATCCCACCAAGTTGATTTACGTTGTTGCTTCCAACTTTCCTATTTCTCTTAGTGCATTGAGCTACTATGTGCCTTGTTTCAAAACAAGCCCTACATCGTAAGGATATTCTTTCATAGTCCAGCTTTTGGGTCCAGTAGTAGTTTTTGCAAGCTAAAATAATTTACGTTTGAAAACCTTTACTAAAATCCATTTCCACACAAATTCTAGCATATGAGGTGATGCTATGAATTATTGTTTCTTTACTTGCAAAATGAAACTTCCCTAATGTTGATCCAATATCTTTAAGAGAAGTTTCACCTCAGAAATGCAAGGGCATATTCGGAAGTCTGACCCAAACTAGAGTAGAAGAGGGAACATCGATTAGAGGATTGAAGCAAGGAGTCCAAGGCATCATACACAAACCTGAGTTTCCCCAAAACCAGGGGCAAGAGTCAAGGATTAGATCCCTATCTTCTGCAAGATCAAACTCGACAATGAAGAAACCTTTCGAATATGGGTGAATGATCAAATCTTCCTTAATCAAAGGCTTCTAATGGGATGAGATCCAACCATTGAGATCCATAAGCCATGGCCAGAGGCCATTGAACCGATAGATTAAAGCATTTACCCAAAAACAATCTTCCTCATCTTTAGCTTCCTGACCCATGAGAAGAGAAATCATTGGGGCTTATTGAACTAAAAACGAAGTAGAGGGGGGAGAACGGGATGAGATATGAGATTTAACAACCTCATTGAAAGAAATTGAGGCGCTACCCACAGGACCAAAAGGAGGAGACCGGAAGAAGGAGGTACACATGACTGAGCAACAATGCAAGGCTGAGCAATACCGTGATGAGCACTGGAGCCCAATCCACTGCAAATGGAAGTTGATACCGCCATGAGGGAGAAAATAGCTACGACCAAAAGGTCGAGTTGTAGAAAGAAAGGTGACTATGGCTAAACCCTAACCATGATTGCGGTCGTGAAGCACATGAGCGACATCTTTTTTTCTAACAGATTTTGTGTTGTTAAAATAGTTTTAAATCCTCATTAAATATTAACCACCACTACCACCATTATATAATTATAATTATGTATTTTTTTTAAATATCAAATACTTTATTAGTAAAAAAATTTACTTATTATAATCAATAACTAATTAATAAATTAAAAAATAATTAAATAATAAATGACTTTTTACATTATTTTTTTTCACTATTTTCCAATTAATTATTAAGCATCTTACATAATCTAAATTATTATATATTATTAAAAATATAAATATTATTATTTTGATAGTTGAAAATTATTTAAAAAATACCAAAAATATAAATATTTATTCATATTATTACATGTTCAAAATTTTGATTTGTTTTTTCCAGAGTAGATTTTTTTCCCACATTTAAAATTCTTTATGCGTACTTTTCACATTATGTGAATGACATTTTACGTATATATCATTTCAATATAACATATACTCCCAACTTGATTTTATTGAAATTGTACTCCTTAAAAATCTCCACTTAAAATTGGTTTTGATTTGTTTAAACTAATTAAATTAATCAATTAAATTATAAAACATTGATCTTTTATATATACAAAATTTTATTTATTATAATCGCAATAAGTTTAAGTATTTTCTAACTTTTCAAAATTTATAATAACTCATTACCAATATATTTCTTAGATCTTATGTATTCAAATTTGGACATCAACGATAGTATATGTATAAATCAGATAATATGTATATAAATTAAGGAAATTCCATGTTATTTTTGAATTTGTATTAAATTTCTGCACAAGAAGTAATTCGTTGTTGAGGTGTCTTTATGATTTTATTTTAATTTCCAAAGTCCAATTCAAGTGTGCCACTATTCCGAGGTTATTAACTTTGATCAAATTGATAAAAAAATGAGTCTTGATGCATGTGACATTTGTTTGTTAATTTTATTGTTAATATTGTATATGGAAAAACAATGTTGCATTATAGTTGGTTAATTTTATGATCAATATTGTAAATGGAAAAAAACTTTTTTTCTTTGAAATGATATTTAAAGTTTTTTATAACTAACATCAATTAAATGTCTAAGAGTTTTTATTAATATCTTTAACAATCAAATTCAAAAAAATATTTTAAATTTATTATGGTTAACATGAATTAAATGTAATGAGTTTTTATTCAATATGTTCAAGTATCATGTTCCATAAGTAAATTATGTTTTAATATTGCCATCCAACTCACATTTCAAATTCCACTTCGAGAGAATATTTTTGAAATACATTAATTTATATACATATTTTCCAACTTCATGAATTCATTTTATTTTATATTTTCAGTGAATATTGGTTGTATGAATGTGTCACTACTTCCAAACATACTCTTAATGAGGGATGTGAGCGTTAATGGAGAAATTACAGGTGGTTAAATTCTTTTTTAAGTTTATGAGTTTTTTTTTTTTAATAAAAAAAAAAAAAAACTTTATTTCCTCAAAATTCTGTCATAATCATACATAACGTAATAATATTTGGAGACCTTCCACCTGTTTTGCCAGACAAGTGGAAACCAGAACAAGTGGTTGCATGATATGTTGTTTGGGTCAAAGAAAAAAACCAACACCTGTTCTGCAAAACAAATCGAAACCGGAGCAGGTGACTGTGAATTTTAATGTCTAAGTTGTTTGAGCGAGAAGAGAGAATCTAGAACATGGAAATGTAAACTCCTACAAAAGTTTTGCAATTACAGTGCCTAGATCTAAAAGGAAAAGAATAAGCAATGGATGAACTAGTGAATCTTGTGCCATCATGAGTTCCATCAGTGGGAGTGAAAATGAACGGTTGCGCATAGGTCGGGCACCGTTATTGACTCTGTAAGCCGAACAGGGCATCGTACAATATGTTGAGATGAATGCTAAGCAGTGTATGCCTGTGTAGTTGTTTCTGCATGTCCCTGCACATCTCGAAGATGAGTTCCAAATGTTTTGGTGAGAGGAAACAAGTGGAGCGCGAGTTCCGATCCGGAGCTGTGGAGGGTGGTGAGGGGGTCTCCATTAGGCAGTCGTCCGACGACATTTCTTCCTGACTGGTGCAAGTTTCACAGTCTGAGGTACCAACTGTAGCGGTGAAGGAATGGATAGTGTTGGGAGGGTCATGGGGGTTTGGAACAGTGTACAAAAGGGAGGCTGACAGAATGATAATCGACTCTGTGAGAATCTCTTCTTCTACAAAGGCCATTGGAGGCTCAACATTCCCCTTGTCCCGACGGACCAGAGAGGTCAAAGGTAGCAAGGTGAAGTGAAGAAGCCTTCTTTTCCTGGCAGTGTAGATGTAATAAGAGGGCTCTCTCTTGGGCTTTACACACTCTCGAGGCATGGTCATGGAGACAATCCAGACTATGAGCGGGCAAAAAACTTGCAGAGGGGGGAGAGCGGCTGGAGCAGGGCCAAAACACAAGAACTAAACCAGAGTCAAATGATAAGAGCCATAACATACCCAGAGTAAATGGAGGGGAACCAGAGGAGCTAAAGGGACCTTGCGTGTGCCTCCTGTACCCATCACCGTCCGCCAACCTTGCTACACTGAAGGAGCCATTAAACCAAAGTGAGAGAGTTGTCTTGCCTTCTCATATGAGCTTTGAATGTTGTCCATCCTATGAGAAATGGATGTGAGGGTGACAGTAGGTGTAGTTAAGTAAGCTATGTGCATGCCTGATACGTGGCACCCCATCTAGGGGAGGGAAATCATGTTAAGAAATTTCCATGCACTAGAGCAACAAGGGGGTTGCTGGGTATATTTGTGCATCAATTTGGATTTTCTCCTCCTCTAAGATGACACCTTCATTAGCCAGGAGATCTACAACTTTTTTGTCTTCTCTTTTCACATGGGAGGGAATGAGAGTGATGGTGGGTTGCAGGAGGGTGTTGCACTCTTCAAGTAGGCCAAGAAGTCTCCAGATTGGGGATACTTTTTCTAGATTGGAGCCATTGATGATTTTTGAAACCAGTGAGATGATCACCTAGGAATCCCCTTCCATTATTAATTGATTTATGTTGTGACAGGTGGCCAGTCGTATTCCCTTGATGAGACTCCACAGTTCTGCTACATTGTTTGTGTTGAATCCCAGGTGGCCTTCTATGATATGTAGAATTCATCCAAAACTATATCAGAGGACAGCTCCAAAGCTTGTCGATCTTAGATTTCCCTTTAAAGAGCCATCAAAATTTAATTTAACAAAGCC
>JASDQU011402793.1:43589-55494 GCA_032191745.1 Picea mariana | reverse complement strand
AGGGAGGTTCAAATGCTAGGTTGAGAGGATAAGGATTTTAGAGGGATTGCACGAAAGATCTTTTGGTGTCCAATGGCTATATCTAACGGTTTCCCAAATAAGAGTCATGATTTTTTCCTAGGTAGTGAAGGGGGAGGAGGGTTGGGAGTGGAAGATTATTTTGTTTCTCTCTTTCCATATCAGCCAAACAGTAAATCCTGTTAATAGTTTCCAGATATGGTTCATGATTGTGCTCTGGTAGATGTTCGATCCCCAGTTTTGTATAGTATTTACAATGCTATTTATGTTTATGTTATATCAATGCATTATTTGGGCTTCCTGATCCCAAATTTCTCCACTAAGAGAGAATTAATTTAATATATGCTCCATGGTTTCCTCTTGTTGCTAGTAGAGAGGGCATATTGAAGGTCCCACAAATCCCCGCTTCTAGAGATTGTCCCAAGTGAGGATGCAATTTTGAGCCATTAGCCAAAGGAAAATTGAGATTTTTTCCATAGTTTATAACTCCAAATAATGTTCTAGATGTGCCCCTTTGGTTGCATGTGGAAGTTTTCATGAAGGTAGTAGGATTCCTTTATCAAGAAAATTCATGTTGGAGAGTATCCCCACCTGAGGATATCCGGTTCTTCACTGATATAGATCTTACTCTGAGAGGCTATGTCACACCAGTGTTGTACATCACTATCCTCTGGAATATTGAACTCAGGAGGCCGAGTCTTCCATATACGCCAGGGATGATGTTGAGAATTCGCCTACCATAGATCCTTTACATGGACTGGATCCCTGAATTACATTTGCTAGTGGAGAGGGCGTATCTCTTCCACTAAGTGAAGAGGTGGCAATTGTTGCCAAAAGTCCTGCCAGAAAAGGGGTGTTTCTCCATTGCATATTTCCCAGAATGCATGTTTTTTAATGAGAGAGTGATTGCACCAAGCTGCATTCCATATATTGGAGCCTTGGATCTGGTTGTTGAGTCTGATCAGGAGGTCCTCATTGGTGTTCAGGGCATATTTGTTCTTCCACATTCTATCCCATAACTCCATAGGGTGTTTGAGCCAGCGCCACCAAATTTTGGCTCCCATTATGCGATTATGCTTACCAGGATCCCTTAGACCCAGTTCGCCTATGGATTTCGGGCGACAAATTTTATCCCAACCAACTAGATCCCACTTCTTGTCGGGATGGTGATCGTGCTAAAGACAGTTTCGTTGCAAGTTTTTGATAGCGTTTATGACTGTCTGTGGATCTTCCAAGGCTGTGAAGAGGTAAGTCGAGAGATCTTGAAGAACCGATTTTAGAAGGACGAGTCTGGCTGCAAGATTGAGTGATTTGAAGGTCCGGTTATTTAGATGATTGGAGATGGAGAGGGGGAGGCTATCCCGGGATATATTGCGAGTGGCTGCTATCCTAAGGGGTATTCCAATATAATTGGATGGAAGGGAGCTCCTGAGAATACCCAAAAGTCTGGAGATGTGGGATTTGTACCGCCAGTGGAGTATTAAAGAAGAAAAGTTGGGATTTTTCAAGGTTGAGGGAGGTCCTCGAGGCATCTGTGAAGTCTAAAAGAATGGTCTTGATTTTATTGGCCTCATGGGCGGTGGGGGTGTTCATCAACAAGTGTCATCCATGAATTGACTATGAGAAGCAACATGATGGAGATTGTGAAGGGTTAGGCCCTTGAGGGAACCGTCCTCAATCAAGGAATTAATAGAGCGACCAAGGCCCTCTGCCATGATGAAAAAAAGGAAAGGGAAGATTTATCAATTAACTTAATAATAATTTTTTTTAAATGATTTTTTTTTTTTATCATTTAAATAGATTCAAATTAGTTATAATACCAATATTATAATAATATATTAAAATAAAATAAAAAAAATTATTTAAATAATAATATATTAATATTTTTAATACTTTAATATTAATGTATTAAACCAACATAGATCCATTTTAATTTTGGATTTATCAAGTTCCTACAGGGATCAAATCTTTCTAGGTGAAAACATTTTTTAAAGTTTAAAACTTGAGGAAAAGTTAAGGGTTTTCACCTCTAAAGATTGGATCCCTCTATGTGCTTGATAAATCCCAAATTAAGATGGATCTTCTTACCGAAATCAACTAATCATTATTAATATGCAAAATTTTTAATTATAATTATAATTAAAATAATTATATTGTAAACTATAATTTTAATTATAATTAAGATAATTATATTTGCATTATAACAATATTTTTATTTAAATATTATATTTATAATATTTATATTTATATCTTTATATACACCATTTATTATTTTAAGTGTGAATATGGTAATATATTTTTTTAAAGAGTTACCCATATTACAATATTTTTATTGTAATAAATTATAATAGATTATGTATACATCTCTACCATAATAGATTATAGATGCACTTATACTTTCCGTGCAAATTCTATAATATCTATATTTATGTGTAAATTTGGTATTTATTTTTATCTCTCTATATAGATATTTTTATATTAAATGTACATATCAAATCTCTCTGGTATATATATGAAGATAATTTTTATTTCCATTTGTATCTTTATTTGATTAATACATGATATAAGCATTATCCACATGATAATATCTCTATCATATTGTGATGTAGGTGCACCTAGCTACTCTTAGAGTAATACTTTCCTTGTTGAAAATTCAATTCCATAATAATATGATCAATTGCAATCATCCCTTTAGTGGGAGGAAAAAAAGAGTAAAGAACAATGAAAAAAAGTAGTAGTGTAAAAAAACTACACATATTAAGATGTATGGGCAACTCGCAAAGTGATTTTCTTAGACTTTTTTCTCTCGAATCCTCTCTGTGGCAAAGAAAACATGGGATCAATTCAGATTGGTATCCAAGAGCCTTTTCATGGCTTCACGTCATTAACTTTGACAGATTTTCATTGGACGCTCTTGGTCTCTCCAAGAGAGATATGAACAATAGTATTTGTACTAAGATTTACAAAACCTACCTCAACCCACATGGTCTCAGCCCAAAGAGTCATTTTTCTCTCAAACTTCAACACTACCCAGAGTTGTATCTCTAGTGTAATTATGGGTTCATTTAGCCCACATGGTACACTAGACTCCAATTACCTTGGAGGTGGAGGGTCCCTCTCACTAAGATTAGAATTTTCTCCCACTAGCACCTCATTGAGACAAAACATAATATTCCTTAGGATCATTGTATTTACCAAATATATTTTTTAGAGCTTGAGATTGATGACCACTTTATATTTTTATGCTCTCCCTAATATGAGATTACAGGATAATTATTTTATATTTTCAAAGATTCACTTGGTCCTCTCTAAACACTCATGGCTTATGAGGACTAGAGATGCTTAGCCCTCTTCCTCTTGGAGGTGTTCAACCTTTTCCAATAACTTAATAGAGGTCATTATGTAAACTGACTTGCATCAATTTGATTACCTCATACTTCCAACCCTTTGACACTAGTAATAAGTGGTCCTATAGCCATCTCCCAAGTTCACATGATAGAATTGTGAGACATCATAGACCTATTGAATTCCATGACCTCATTCACATCACATATTTCTTTATATATTTGAATGTTATAATTGCTTATTTACTGTTCCTCATCTAGTTGGGTGGGTGCTTCCTAGTTATTTTCCTTTTTTTTCCCTTCATTTAAATTCTTTTTCCCTTAGGATGTGTTTTCACGTTCCGTTTGATGTCTTTACATATTATATTCCTTAAAATGTCATGGGTCAACTTTGGTATTTAATAATAATAATAATAGTATGTATTTAAGGTCTTGTCCTAGTGAAACATCAAATGATATTTGAGGATCCCTTGTTTGTGGACAAAGGACCCCCTCTACACAACTATTTATAATACCTAAATTAAATTAAATACATACATAAAAAACTTATCCAATCTAAAAGTTAACTTTTTTTTTACCTCAATACTAACATTTAGTTTAGAGGTGTGGATCCTTGTCCCATGAGTTATTGCCTTTATGATTCCTTTTATGGATCCAAGTTTTTTACAATCTATAGTGACATATTTTATCTATCTTTACTATCTATAGTGACATATTTATTTCTTATGTTATTTTCTATATAATACTTTGTTTAAATCCAAGCTTCTTACTCATTATAGTGATATATTCCATAGATCATACATACTTTTCATAGAGTTTATGACATATGTCTTTACAAATTTTTAATAAGACATATATTATATAATTGATTTATGTATTACTACACATAAAATATAAAAACATGACTATTGTCCCTATAAAGAAACACTTTATTAAAATCTTTCAAAACACATTAGTCAAAAAGAAAATGTCACAAACTAACCCAAAACATATCCCTTGTCAAGCATAAGCCATTTATGTCAATGCTTACTTTACTTTTATTATTCAAAGAAGGGATGATACAACTCTCAAAATTCTTTATAAGAAACTAACCCAAAACATACCCACATACCCCTTGTCAAGCATAAGCCATTTAAGTCAATGCTTACTTCACTTTTATTATTCAAAGAAGGGGTGATAAAACTCTCAAAATTGTTTATAAGAAAGACATCAAACACATTTTCAAAACCTATCAAACACATTTTCAAAACCTAAAAAACCCTTAGGAATAAAAGTTGCCCCTCCAACTTCAATGTGTAAAAATTACCCTCTTACCTTACTTTTATTCAAAGAAGGGGTGATAAAGCTCTCAAAATTATTTATAAGAAAGACATCAAACACATTTTCAAAACCTAAAAAACCCTTAAGGATAAAAGTTGCCCCTGTCCAACATTGTGAATCCCATATTCCTTAAGGTTTTCTATATCGGTTAAATGGCCATTTCATCTATACTAAACTTAAAAAACATATTATCAACACTAACTACAAGTGTATTACCAAATTGTCCAACACTCTCATCATGTTAACACCATTGTCGAAAGAAATTATAAAGACACTACCACATTTGTTTCAACAAAAACAATGTCAACCAAAAACCAACACTTTTTATGAAATTAAAAAAAAAAACCCTTAAAAACATAAAAAAATATATATAAACTCACCACAATTTATTTAAAAAAATAAAACATTAAATATATAAATATATATATATATATATATATATATATATATATATATAAACTAAACTTAAAACATTGTTCTCAATCTTATCCTCAACCTTTATACACGTTATACTTTTTAAAATTTCTTAATCTTTTAAATTTTTGTTAAGTACGAGTTTAAAACTTCTTCTACACCTTAATCTTTTAAAATTCTTCCTATTTTAAAATTTGTTAAGTATGAGTTTACCCCAATTTACAAGGAAAAAAATGACAGGGGTAGAAAGTGCCCCCATAAACGTTTAGTGACAAGACACTACAACAATAAGCATGGATTTTGACTTGTTTTTATGAAAAATGAAGATTATGATCATTAAATTCAACAATATAACCTACGATAATTTTGTACATGACAATAATATTTTGGAGGAAGTGTCTTCGTACAAGTATCTTAGAATTGATATTCATCACAAGATTAATTGGAAAAAGTTCCTCTTTGAGACTATTGTCACTCTTGTTATCTAATATGGATGTGAAGTTTGGGGATGCAATATATCTTGAGAATACCAAAGAAAGATAAAGCAGATCGAAAATAATTTTATAACTTCTAATCTCAAAAATTAAGGGCAATACACCCTATCATATCCTCCTCATCGAAGCAAGCCTTTCCCCATTGAAAGCACAACTATTATTTGGTACTTAATGTACAAGAACAAGATAAAAAACATGAATAAGAAGAGGTTCCCCAAAATTGCTTCGGACTCTAGCCAAAATCACCAATGTCTCAAGCGGGGATGGCATAATGATGCCAAGTCATGGATAAATCGTTGGGGAATACAAGAAGTTATTTTGCAGAATACTGATGATATTACAAATATTGTACGAGATAAATTTAAGGAAAATCTATATTGTGATAAAGAATTAGAGGATAAAAGAAAAATAAGATATTATAAGAAGGTGGTTAACCCTAACCTTGAAGATCAAATGTATCTCTTTGTTTTGACCATCTTAAAGAAGAGAATCAATATTGCTAAATAATAATTAATTCTCATGAGGTGCATAGTGAAACTGAGCATTGTGAAATCCCCAAAACACCATGGCAAGAAAGAATCGGTCACCTTTGTGACACCAAGAGGGTTGAAGATGAAAAGTGTTTTCTCCTAGAATGCCCTGCGTATACCCAAACTGGATCCTAATTTCAAAATATTTGTCATAATACCGACCTTCCTAACCTTCAAAGTCATAAAAAATTTAGTGATCTTGGAACATTTCTCTTAATGTTTTTCAAGCATCAAAATAACATTTTAAAGAAATCTAAATAATCTCTTACTTTTATTTAGGTGCAATATACCAATTTTGTTCTCACTGAATGTTTGTTTTTAACAAAAACGATTAATATTGTATTTATAAAAGATCAGCGACCTCGCCGGAAAGAAGTAAATAGAAAAAATATCCTAAGTCTAATACTAGGACTTATCGTAACATATTCAAAGTTCACTAGACTATATTTCCAATTAACCAAAAACACTACATTCCATAAATCCTTACATGAATAAATTCATACAAATTGATGGCCTAATAATTGACAAAAGCAACACATTATTATATTTGATTTTGGGACCGACTTCAGGTCACCATTGGTTGTGTTACTGATGATGTCTTTTTCTTCTTCTTGACTACCGTCTAAAATTCTTTGATAGGTGGTGATGCTTTTATTGATCCAACTATCCCCATATTTTCTCGATCCGGAGGACTTGTCAATGTTGCTTCATCATTATTGGCCTTATCTACCCAACTTGAAAGAGGTGGGGAGCTGGGGAGAACCTTGCTTTCTATTCTTGTTTCAAGAGTATATGAAGCCTTAATGCTATCTATTCCTGGATCAAGAGAATTTGAAGCCTTACTCTTCGATTGAGGTACATGATATGAATGATTCAGAGGTATCTCCTGAGCAGACACACCTTTGGAATGGGGCATAAGATCTACATATGTGGAAGAATCTGGGTTTGGAGAATATTTCCGACTGTTTTTTATAATTAGTTGATTATATTCATTGGAGCCATCCCACCAGGTTGATTTACGTTGTTGCTTCCCAACTTTCCTATTTCCCTTAGTGCATTGAGCTTCTATGTGCCCTGTTTCAAAACAAGCCCTACATTGTAGGGATATTCTTTCATAATCCATATTTTGGGTCTAGGAGTAGTTTTTGCAAGCCAAAATAATTTATGTTGGAAAACCTTTACTAAAATCCATTTCCACACAAATTCTAGCATATGAGGTGATGCTATGAATTATCGTTTCTTTACTTGCAAAATGAAATGTAATACCTCTAGGACGAAACCCAATTGTAAATGTATATGCAAATGTACTTAAGCTGGTGAGTTGTTTGATATAATTTTTGTATGCACCTTCCATGGTATATTGTGCACATGTACTGTGCACTAAAATGATGAAGTGTGCACATTCCAGGATACCGCGCACAACAAACTTAAGTGCGTGCTATTTTGAGGCTAGGGACCCTTTGTGTATATGTTGTGTTGTATAGGCTGGTGAGCCAGTTATTATAAGATAAGAGGCTTATATGTTGAATTAGGCCGGAGAGCCTAGATGCTAAAGGCCAAGGAGCCTATTTTTGTATATGTCTTATCATTAATATAATACATCGTTGCGTGTAGACTGACCACAATAAAAGAGTATGGGGGACTAAACTCCACTAGTTAGGGAAAGGGGGGGGGGATAAAAGTTAAGGAAAAGGGCTAAGCTAGGGAGCTTAAGCCAAAAATAAATATTATATTAATATTCCTTAAAGTATAAATTATGGATAATTATTTTATCCTAATTTCTAAGGATGGGGACAAGTGGGCCAAAGTAGCTCTCAACATGACAAGTGTCAAGTTGGGAACATGCATACATATAGTTTGGACTTAGTTCATTTGTGGATCCATGCATTCCTTTCATCATCATTCACTCATTCATTCAGTTGTCTTCCATACCTTTCTGTTACTGTCACTATACCTGTACCCGTACCCATACCCGTACATGTACTTGGTTAGCTTAGGAGTTGGACTAAAGAAGTGGGTTGCCAAACCCATGGGAGATTGAAGAGGCGGGTTTTCAAGCCCATGAGAAAAACTCTCTAGGTGAGAGAATTGATGGGAATTGATTCGTAAAGGTGATAAACTGCATCTACAGGGCTTTGAGACTTCCCTTCCGGCCTGTTGTTGAAGCCCAGAAAGGAAGTGGGGTAGCCAAAGGACTATTGAGTAGAGAAGGGGCACACTTCCTGGGGTGGGACAGACATGTGGGGAATGAGGGACTGTAGCTTGTTAGTTTGAGTTGGCACATGTGACAAAGTCTTTCCTATTGTCTGAGATACATCAGCCTAGTTAGGAATCCCTTTACCTGGGTGAAGTTTAGTCCCAGCTCGAGAGTGACCAACTGCTAAGAGTGATGAGCAGCGTGGTCTAAGGTTGAGAGGTTCGTGGAAGGTCTGCATGTAGTTGGTGATATGTTTACCAAGATAAGTATCCATTTTGTGTTAAATTACATGTTGCATTATTATGTATGCGTTTATTTTTAAGGGTTGTTCATGTGTGTGCTCTAGGTGTATTTTTATTATTATTCTGTATGAGTGTGTGCATTTGCAGAATGTATTTGTCTGTTTTAAGTTTTATATATAAAATTCCGCAAGAGTTTATGTGTGTGTATGTTTTAATTTTGTACACAGTTCGAAATTTTTTACGTGGCATAGCCCAGTTGGATGTTGGGGATGTTACAATATGGTATCAGAGCCAGGTTTTCAACACTACGCCTGGATGGGCCGAGAAAGTTGAGTTGAAGTGAAATTTCACGGAGAATTGATTTCGAACTGTTCAAATCCCAAGTTACAGAGCGTCCATGGTAAAAATTAGAAGCAATTGTGTGGAATTGGGAAAAATCCCCAATTTCTATTGTTAAATTCATGGGAAAATTGAGAAATTTGGCCAAGTAGTGAAACATTCTTAATTTAATATCTGTTCTAGAAAATTCAGACCTGGAATTGGTCGAATTTGAAGTTAGAGGGAATCCATGATAGATGGAGCGAGATAAGTTGATTAAAATTACCAATTCGTGAATTGATTTTGGGAAAAAGAAATCGTTCCATAAATTTCAACCAACAATGAATTGTTGTTGCAAAGGTTGAATTGGTGTTATCAGGGTTAAATTGAACAAATTTCATAGTTGCATAATGTCTATGGTGAAAATTGGGAAAAGTTAGGCAAAAGCCCCGATTTCCACAACAGAATTCATGAGGAATTGATGTGCATAAAAATGAATGTGCACACTATAAATGCATGATGCCCACTGAAAAGCTTGCGATGTGTGGAAAATAAGGGTGCGTGGCTACATGCGCTAAAATTTGGCGATGTACGGTGCAGAGTGATAATGCATGAAAAATAATGGTGCGTCGATGTGCGCACTTAAATTTGGCGCTGCATGGTGTAGAGTGGTAATGCACGGAAAATATTGGTGCGTGGGTGTGCACACTTAAATTTGGCGCTACGTGGTACAAAGTGGTAATGCACGAAAAGTGTTGGTGTGCAGGTGTGCGCACTTAAATTTGGCACTGTGCGGAGCAGAGTGGTAATGTACAAAAAATATTGGTGCGCGGGTGTGCGCACTAAATTTAGCATTGGGCGGTGCGGATTGAGTGGCGCATGCATAATACTAGAACGCATGGTGTGCGCACGCATAATAATGGCATGTGTGGTGTGTGCAATATTGACAGAGCATAAGGGAATTTTGTTGGTGCACGCACAATGTGGGTATATGTTGTCGCGCCACAATTTAATTTATGGTGCATGCAAAGTACTGGTGCATGGTGGGGGTGTACTAAACTTTGACATGGTGCAGCATGTAGAGTGAAATGCATGCGGAATATTAGCGTGCAACACAAAAATTGCGCGCAATAGGTTTTAGTACATGAACCAAAATTGTGCACGTGGATATTGGCGCGCGACACAAAAGTAGTGCGCACCAGTTATTGGCGTGACACAAAAGTGATCCACATTGGTTATAGGTGCGCGAATCATGCAATACCTTAAGGTGTTGTTGCACATGCTCAATATGGGTGTACATGTTCAATTTTGTGCACGCAAAGTCGTTTGGATGGTGTACAACAACAAAAAACCAGTGAAATTTTGTGATATTTTATACTGCTTGAAGGTCATCTTTTTGGAGTGCGTTTTTGAGGCCCTAAACAACATTTTTAGCTACTGGAAAACCCTGAGAAAAAATTGGAGTAAGGCATCATTTTTCTTTGCAGATCAAATAAAAGATCCTGAAGAGAGATTTCTAATGGTGTAAATCGTTCGTCAAACAGAGCTTTTATGAGGAAGTTACAGGACAAATAGTGGAGGGTAAATTTTAAGACCCAACTAACTTCGAAGGGCCATAACTTTCTTCTCTGGAATCAGATTGAGGCGCAAGAGCAGTCTATGGAAAGATACCGAACCATAGAAAATAGTTCTATATCTGAATTAAAATTCTGGGCATGTTAAAAATGTTTAATATGACAAAGAATGTACCTGTAGCATTCCAGACCAAAAACACTAATTGGCCTAGAACTTCAGTAGGCTATAACTAGCAGCCTAGAACCTAGAAAGAGGTGAAACTTGGATAGACTACCCAAAATATGTATATTAAGAAACCCAATTGAGCTCCTACTAAAAATCCAATGGATTAGGTGCAAAAATGCATAATTGCAACGCAGAATTGCACCAAGTTGAAGAGTGAACAGAAAAATTAATGGACAATTTTCAAATAACCATAACTTTCTACTCAAGACTTTGAATTGAGCATGGAAGAAGGCGTTGGAAAGGTATTGGATAATAGAATATAATTATTCACCTAGAAAATTGATCCAGGCATTCAATTTCAGGAAATCGGAAGAAATAATTTTGATGCATTATTGAACCAAAATGGTTCATATTTTCATGAAATTGTTGAAACAGTTAGCCTGACAAAGTTATGTTGGCTGAACATTTTGCAGAGTTAAAAAAAAACTAGATCATGCCAGGATAAACACAAAGTTTAGAGGGATGGGAGAAGCATAGGGGGATTACATTCAGGAAGATGAGATCAGAGGGTTGGATGTCCATATAGGCATTGAAGGAACAAACTCCAATGGACATAGAGAAGGAAGGGATGAAAACATGAATATGGTAGAGACTATTAAAAATTTGCAGAAGGATGTCCAAATCCATAAAGATGATAATGAAAGGATTATGAGAGCCAAGGAGAAGTAGGAGGATTTTAACATGAAGTTAATGAAGATATTGAACCAAATAGAAAATAAATTGGATAAGGAGAGTGGCTTAAGAAAATCAGGAAGTCACAAGTCTCCTGATGAGAAAAGAAGAACAAGAAGTGTTATCAGACACCACCATCACTCCCCAAGGCACTCCAATAAGAGAGCACACAACAACTCAATTCCATCCCCTGTCAAGAAGCATAAGAGGTATGGGGTGGATGAGCTACGAGGAGAAATGAACAAAATCAAACCTCCTACATTTGATGGTGAGCACAAGAAGGATGAAGATGCAGAGACATGGTTGCTGGGCATGAGAAAGTATTTTCAATTGCATAATTATTCTTCTCATGCAGAAGGACGAATTGTCATCTGTCAACTCAAGGGAAAGGCATCCATGTGGTGGGATCAACTTGTGAACGTGCATCACATTAAAGAGAAAAATGTTACTTGGAGGGAATTCAAGAAGTATTTTGAAAAGAAATACTTGACTAAGAGATACTATGATAAGAAAATGAAAGAGTTCTTTGAACTCAAGCTTGGGAGTATGACCATAA
>JASDQU011402793.1:23877-35825 GCA_032191745.1 Picea mariana | reverse complement strand
TGTTGTCCTATAGCTGAATCGAAAACCAACTTGCATAAACCTTGGCCTCTAACAATTTGTGCTGGGGTGATTTCTATGTCATATTCTTGTAAGGATGTAACCCAGTTTGCCCTTTTTTCGCCTAGTTCTTTCTGTACTAACAAATTTCTGATAGCAGGGTAAGGGACAATGATTTTCGTCCTAGATTTCAATAGATAAGATCGAAAGTGGTTTACTGCTTTAAAAACAACATAAGCTTGCTGATCTACTGCTGGGTAATTAAGTTCTGCTCCCTTGAAGGCTGAGCTCATAAAGGCTATTGGGACTTTGTTGTTTTCAACATTCTTTTGGGTTGGGACAAAAACGTAAGACCGATCAGAGACAAACGTGTAGAAGGTGAAGTCTTGCGAAAAATCAGGGCTCATTAAAGAAGGAGCGTCTACTATAGCCTTTTTTATTGAGTCAAAAGCCTGACTTTATAAAGGTCCCCAATGGTACTGTACATCCTTTTTTATTAAGTTTTGTAATGGTCTCACCATTTCTGAAAAGCTGGGGACGAATCTCCTAACAAAGTTTATCTGTCCTAAGAAAGGTTGCATGGAATTTTTTGACGAGGGAGGAGGCAGTTTCAAAATGAATTGGGTCCTTTCCGAATCAATAATCATCCCTTCATTTGATACAATGAATCCGAGGAGTTTACCTTGTTCTACCGCGAAGACAGATTTTTTAGGATTTAAAGAAATTTCGTACTTACGACATCGCTGTAGGACAGATCTTAGATGAGCTAGATGATCTCCTTTATTTTTTGAGAATATAGTGACGTCATCTAGGTAGACTACTACAGATTGATTGATTAAGCCGCGGAAAGCGATATCCATCGCTCTCTGAAAAGTGGCACCGACGTTTATGAGCCCAAAGGGCATCTTCCTATAAGAATAGGTGCCCCATGGTGTATGGAAAGTAGTTTTGAGTTGGTCTGGGGGAGACATAAGGACTTGGTTATACCCTGAAAAACCATCCAACAAGGATAATCTTTCAGAACCAGATACTTGTTGAAGGATTTGCTCCATGGGAGGGATAGGGTAGTTGTCTTTATTAGACGCTCGGTTAAGATTTCAGAAATTGACACATATCCGGATTTCACCGCTCTTCTTCCTCACAGGGACAAGATTAGAGACCCACTGTGTATGCCTTACCGGGAAGATTATTTTAGCATTCAAGACTTTGTTTAATTCTTTCTTGACTATTGGTTCGAGTTTTGGGTGCATCTTTCTTAACTTTTGTTGAAAAGGTAGGGTCTGGGGTTTCATGGGAATAATGTGTTGTATGATGTTAGGATCAAAGGTTTTTAAGTCGTCGTATGTCCAGGAAAAAACATCTTTGAATTCCTTAAACAACTTAATAAATGCTATTTTTTCTTGCTCAGAACATCCCAACCCCAAATTGATGTATTGTGGGTTGTCTTTAGTTCCCAAATTTACTTTTTCATGTGTCAAGGAAGAACTATTCATTTTACAATTCACTGATTTTCTGAACTTATCGTGAAGATCATAAAATTTTTCTAATCTAACCAAAGATTTCGGGATAGATTTTACCATGTCCGATGCAGATTCCAGGGATCTCGGATCTGGTATTACTATAAAGTCGTGAAGATTTTCGTCATGGGTACCTTCGTTGATCACTGCGCCCTGGAAAGTTTCTTCCATATGAAGAAAACTGATGATCTGTTGATCGTCATCGAAGACTCTCCAATTTGTGATGTTGTTCGGGATGGACAGTTTGAAAAACAATTCGACGGAAAACACATTCAGAGATAAGCCCTCTGCAGGAAAAAGTTTTGAGGCGATGTTAGCTAACAAATCAGCTTCAAAATTATTCAATCTAGGAATAGAATTTATGTTAAACGCAGAAAACTTGTTCATCAAATTCCATACCTCAGTCTGATAGCTTTTAAGGTGCGGAGATAGACAGTGGATAGAATTTTTTACCTGTCTAACCACGATTTCTCAATCACCAAAGACAGTCAAATTTTGAATGTTCAAATCTAGTGCTTTCCTGAGGCCTTGTAGGAGTTCCTCGCATTTGGCTGTATTGTTTGTGCATTCAAATTCTAACCGGAAAGAAATCAAAGTCTTGTTACCTGCTAGATCGATGAGCACGCACCCTGCTCCAACTCCTTCCTTAGATTTTGACCCATCGAAGTAAAGAGACCATATTTTATTTTCGTCAGGTGCATGTGACCACTGAGAGAAGGCTATTGACTGTGTGCATGTCATAATTTTAGATTACTATTCCGGGTCAGTGATGGTAGAAGTTTCAGCCATGAAATTGCCGAAAAAAGTGTCCATCACCTGTATTTCAGGTGAATTGGCAGAAGCAGTTAATGGTTCTTTGGGATCATTTAAATCAGTTACTGTGAACTTAAGATAATGTTCATGTTTTACCTTGATTCTGTTGGGCTTCCATTCTCAGGCAACCACAAGTGAGACCAATCCGTTGCAAAATAGACAAGTAATTGTTCTGACCAATCTCTACTTAAAAACAAACCATATACTTCTGGAATATCTACAACAATAATATCAATCACTTGATGGACTTTGGCATTAGATGATAATCTGATAAGTACATTTTTTAATTTGCCTATCACTTTAATGCTAGTTCGATCAAGCTGAATAATTTTCAAGCTGGATGGTTGAACTTCGGCATTAATTTTTTGACAGACAGACCAAGGCATTACATTTGATGATGCACCTGAATCTACCATACAATTATGTACATTCCTATTGAAAATTTTAAAAGTCAACAAAAAGGGAGGGACATTTCTGCGAGTATTAACAACGGAAGTTTGTTGTTTTTTAATCGCAGCCCCTGAAACTAGTTTATCTACATTTGTTACACTTTTTACAGCAAGGTCTCTTTTATCAGAAGGCTCTGACGTCGTTTTGGTGGAGACCTTTTGGGGTGTTTTGGGGCTGTTTTCAGCAACTTTGTTGCTGTTTGGATTGTCGTTTTTGTTATTTTCTGCAATATTCTGTAGCATCTTTTACAAAAGAAAAGAGAATTTTAATAATTCATAAACAGAAATGTTAGCCCTAAGTCTTTTTAGATCCTCAATCAAATCATACTCTAAACTTGGGGCTACTGAATTCTATTTAGTTTCAATTGATCTAGATTGTTTTGGGGGTGCATTAGTTACAATTTCAGAAGAAGACTTATTTGTTGTCTTGCTCCTGGTATTGTAAGGATGCACTGTTTCGAAATTAGCTTGAAAAATGCTATCCGAAAAATGTTCAAAAATGTTTGGGGAGGTTTTTTCTTCTTCCACTATCTCTTGTTCAACTACTTCTTCAGGAATCTCGGGAGGAATCAAGTTATCATGTGCTTCTAGAATCGTTTGAATAGCAAATTGTAAGCTTTCTAGATTTAGGCCTTCAGAATTTGAGTTAGGTCGGTTTGTAGGAAAAGGCTTCCTAAAAGGGGGTTTGTAAGGCATTTTGCTTGAAGAAACTTCTTCAGCCAACCTTTTCAAATCTATAACTTGATTAGATAACTTCTGAACGACCTTTTGTAAGTTTTCTAGATCTGAACTATCTGGTTGAATTTTTTTTTGGAGATGTCTAGGAAGGATTTCGATTTTCTTCTTGGAGGATGAAATAGTCTCTGCCTCGTTAAAGGTATTGTCTTTTAGGCTGAGGAAGTCTTTCTCAATTTGACTCGCCTCTTTGAAGGCTTCTAACAATATGGATTTCTTGGACCTTTTTACCCAAATGGCTATGTTTTGATGTAAGGATTTTGTGTAGTATGCGACGATAAGATTTTCGGCAGGCATTGAATTCATGGGGATTCGGTTCTTTAATGTCAGGAACCTTTGATTAAAGTCTTTTGTCTTTTCTTTGGGGTTCATCTTTAAATTAGAGAGTTCCATGACTAGAACTTCAGGAGATTTATCGTCTCCAAATTTCTCAAGGAAACAGGACTCGAATTTATCCCATGACACGATGGTGTGGGGTTGTTGGGAAAAGTACCAGGTGGAGGCATTGCCTTCGAAGGTGTAGGGAAACAATCTGCACACTACGTCTTCATGCTCAACACTATGGAGCCTAATGTCTAGCATAAACTTTTTGATGTGATCTTCAACGATCTGCTTGGAGTCTGGGTCAAATTTAGGGAGCCATTTCTTCGGATGTTTAGGCAAAGGATGCTGGGGACCAGGTATGGCCACTACATCTTGGTCGAGCCAAGGTCTGGTGGGATTGTTTGGATTTTCCATAGGTGTGGGAGGTGTCAAAGGTCGGGATGAAGAACTGCCTTCATCTGATGATTCTTCTCCAGAAGAAGAAGGAGATGAAGGGGGTGGTGATGGTGGAATACCAGATCCTCCTGGTGCAGGAGTGAGGATATGATATGGGTCCATAGGGTTTAAGGTAAGATCAATACCTTCAAGTTTCTCTCTGATATCATAGAATTCTAATGGTTGATTCAAAGGCTGACCTGGTTGTCTGATATGGGCCAAGGCACTGTGCGTTCTTATGAGGGATTGACAAACAATTTCTTGTATGTCGCCCCCTGGGGGGTTTGGAGTTACTGGTTCAACGGTGATCCGAGGATTTTCGTTTGATGTGGTTTCTGTTTGAGGGACAATGTTTTCGTCTGAATGACTTCTAGTTACTATAGGTGAGCGGGTAGGTGGGGGAGGAGTCTTGCGACCTCCTCGTGCCATTAATAGTTTTCAGGCCCTCCTTCTAGTTCCATTTGTTGACGGGTGAAATTGACCGCTCGTCAACTGGAAGAGTGAATCTGGTCCGGGGTTGTTTAATTAACCCAAGCTGTTTGTATTAATTCACTTCGATGGGTTTAGCAGCTCCGTTGGTCGATCTAAATTCTAAAGAAAGCGAAAAATAACTAAAGAAAATACAATACTTAATAAATAACAATCACTAAAATCTATATTTACATTTAGATACCTATATGTACAATTTATTTAAATAATATATGTTTAATAATTCTATATACAATCTGTACAAAACATGAGTTTTAATCTAAACTCGTAAAAATCAAAAGTAAATCGGTTCCTTTAATAACAATAATAAAGAAATTGAAGATACTATTTAATTTTTTGGTTTGTTTTCTTGGATGTATACATTCTTGAAATCACATATTAAACTTACTTAATCGAACATAAAATAATAGGTAATGGAAATCATATTATATATATAAAACTTCTAAAATAAACAAAGAAAAGAAATAAAATAACAAACTAACCTATTAACGCATCCAATGTCTGTTCAATGGGGAATATCCAACCACCTTATCCGGGAAGTAAACATGCAACGGATCGTAATGTTGTTCTGAACAAAAGCGAAAAAATGCGCTGGAGATTGATTTTTGATAACAAAACATAAAAGGGACACAGTTATAGTGATTTAATGATTTACAATTAATTACGACGAGATAAATCTTCCTGTAAGTACTTGCATGTAAACATTCAACAAAAATTAGAGATGAATCTCCTAATTCAAATTGGATAGATGATCACTGTGTATATATTGTATCTGAAACATAAGATATGGGCAGCATATAAAAATGAATCATTTCAACTGGTAATAAATCACAACGACGAAAGCAATCACCATCTATTATCAAATCAACATAAACATAACCTGAATCAAAACATCATACAGAAAAGCCAAAGCTGTAACGTGCATTCTGTTCCATTCAAGTCTGCGATAAAAACGCTCATACTCTTTCCCCAGGCCGAGATGATGCAATGTTTACAAAATGATATGTTTATATAGGTTTCAGGAAACATAGCTGTTTCCTATTCATAAGATCAAATTGGTTTCAAAAATAAAGGGGGATGCAACCACCCTGATTTCACTAGATATCAAAAAACTACCAACAGTCTAATTCTGTTTATTCAAAATAGATAATAGATATGGCTAGGAGATCTCAAAAGTGCCTCATATCATCTTTGAAATCATGGGCTCCTTAATTATCCTGAAAACAAAAGAAAATAGGAAGATCTCAGATATGTTTTCTGTCATCAAATTAAACAATTCGAATTTTCTTAACTGGCTACAAAATCTTGCGATTTTGTAGCTAGTTATAATAGCAAATGCAATCTCATTTTATTGAATAGATAAAACATGCTAATCTCTTAAAATAGTTTATTCAATCAAACCAAATATCCCAACTTAAGAATGACAATAATCATGCTAACAAAATCATACCAAAAACCAAATCGTATCAAGAAACTTTGGAGTTAACGATAGCTATAGCTGCCTCTACGTTTTTGAAAATCACATGACCTGTAGTTTTCAAACGCTTCTCCTTCTCTTGGATGATGGATTCGAGTCTGTTGTTTTCGTTTGTTAACATATCAACTTGGTCTCTTAAAAACTTGACTTGTGACTGTAGAAATGGGACATCGGTATAGTATCTGTCGATCCATGATAGGCATACATCACATTGTGACTGTGAGGTGTTTTCATTAGAATGAACAAGATTACGGATCGGAGAACCCTCGCTATGGATAGTAGATTTATTGCAGAGCTGGATACTAGGGAACTCTGGGTTATCTTTCAAACAAGGAGGAAAATTATCGACATAGTTATAGGGTCGGTCAGGGTATAGCCCGAATGACACATGGTCTTCTTCAGCAAGGAATTTGTCAATTTCTGAGACTGAGCTTTCACTTACTTCAATAATGCTGATAGGGTCTGCACGTGAGTTTGTTTTATTTCAAAGACTTCGAGAAATTAACCGACCATCTCTTTTGTTTTTGAAATTGACATCAACACTACCTTTTAACTTCTTTTTTGTAGGTTTCTTCAGATTTTTAATACAATCCTTTGGATGTGTGACCAGTTGAATGTCCTGTTGAATGACCTTAAGGTAGCTCGAGGGTTCGCTGTTAGGGGAAAAATCACAAGCCTGGAGAGGCGGAAGAGAGGCTGTCGGGTTCACAAGGGTTTCCTCAACGACTGGCTTATCTACTTCTCCCAATTTAGGGTTACCAAAACCATTTCACGTAATGAACGAATCCCAACAGTCACTTTGTGACTCTAACTGATGAATCAGGATGATTGTAATCAGGCCATGATGAAAAAGACTTGAATCTGACCTCTGTTTCTTAAATCTTTTTCCCATTTTATATAGACTTCTAAGTAGGTAATAAGGCATATTCAACGGAAAACTAATAAAACTCATAAGAAGACGTAAATGATATAGGAAAACAAGTCTGAATCATCCCTCACATGTGATGAATTGCTTCACTACAACAAGTAAATCATGCCACCTAGTTTTCAAGAATGAAATTGGCATACCTTTATCACAGCTGGTTATTTTTCGTGAGGTAAACAGTAAAGTCTAAGGGACTTCCTCCACTTTCACATTTTTGAACCATTTCTGACCAACTGCTGGCAATCCCATGGCTTGACTCAGAAACTCTTGAGTTACTTCCAATTGCACATCACCGACTTTTTCCCTACAACCATCAAAGGTCAAGGCGAACTCTTGGGCGACCTGAAGATTAAAACCCTAAAACTTTTTGATGAAAATATGCTAGCCATTCCTTTCCAAATCCTCCCTAGCATTATCGTATGAGAGAAGGGTTTGGATACCATTCGGTTCAACCCTTACTACTAGAGACATACTGGACAGGAGGGCAATCAACACATAGCATACATATAGGGTTTGCAAACACGAAACAGAGCCATAGCCCTGAGCCTAACAATACATGCTGTAATGATTCAAAACGATGGGCATGGTGTTTAATCAAAACGCGTGTGAAGAGTTTTGTGAAATCCGAGACCATGCTAAGGAGTAATGGCAATCCTGTACATCGTATTCCACCTTGATATTGAGTACAAGCTGGGACCAAAGTACTCAAAACAACATATATGCACGTATCATGGTTTGATTGCAAAGTTGGGTAAGTTTACAAAAATCGAATAGTCAAAAGCTTCATGAAAGAAATATGATCGAAAATCAAACCAAAATCAATACAAAAAGTCGAATATCAAATGGTGGGGGGTCTTTCATTCATACAACCATTTAATCTCTTAGGCATGCTTAGAATCGAAAGGATCACAAACAAGGAGAACAACATGCTCATAGCAAGAAATCACAACTCTGCAATAAACTATATGAGCAATTTCCCTTTAATGAAATTTTCAAAAACATAATGGTAATCCGAGTTGCAAGTTTTCATGCTTGCAGTCATGAAAACAAAATTTGAAAAGACGATAGGTAAAAAGTGACGATTTACAACTGTGGTTTCGAAACTGCTCATGAAGAGTAATAAAATTTCATGACCCTGTGTAGGCAGCTTATGTAGGTCAATTTATTTATATAATAAAAATAACAATAACATTATTGCTGCCAACAAGTTGGTAAATTGTTCAAATTTGGTAGCTCGCTATTGTGGGCCATTTGAAATCCTAGAGAGGATTGGGCATATAGCATACATGCTTTCCTTGCATACATCAATGACCATTCATAATATATTTCATGTATCATTTCTTAAGAAATATATACCTAATGCTAATCATGTTATTGATTGGAATGTGATTCAGGTGGAGCAAGAAGACACTTTCCAAGTACATCCGGTACACATTCTGGACCGGAAAATCAAACAGCTCCAGAATCGAGCCATAGAGCTTGTAAAGGTCCAATGGAACCAATATGGTCCTGAGGACATAACTTGGGAGCATAAATATGCTATGTGGGCAAAATACCTGCATCTTTTTGAGGATTTTAGAAATTTTTGTTGTATATGTGTACATAATGCATTGAGGATAGTGCATAAATAAGGGGAGGGGATTGTAATACCCCTAGGATGAATCCCAACTATAAATGTAAATGTGAATGTACTTAAGCTGGTGGGTTGTTTGATATCATTTTTGTATGCACCTTCCATGGTATAGTACGCACATGTATTGTGCACTAAAATGATGAAGTGTGAACATTCCAGGATACCGCACGCAACAAACTTAAGTGCAGGCGATTTTGAGGCTAGGGAGCCTTTGTGTATATGTTGTGTTGTATAGGCTGGTGAGCCAGTTATTATAAGCTAGGAGGCTTATGTGTTGAATTAGGCCGGAGAGCCTAAATGCTAAAGGCCAGTGAGCCTATTTTTGTATATGTCTTATCATGAATATAATACATCGTTGCGTGTAGATTGACCACAATAAAAGAGTATGGGGGACTAAAATCCACTAGTTAGGGAAAGGGGGAGGGGTAAAAGTTAAGGAAAAGGGCTAAGCTAGGGAGATTAAGCCAAAAAGGAATATTATATTAATATTCCTTAAAGTATAAAGTATTGATAATTATTTTATACTAAGTTCTAAGGATGGGGACAAGTGGGCCAAAGTAGCTCTCAACATGAAAAGTGTCAAGTTGGGAACATGCATACATATAGTTTGGACTTAGTTCATTTGCAGATCCATGCATTCATTCCATCATCATTCACTCACTCATTTAGTTGTCCTGCGTACCCTTCTGTTACTATCACTGTACATGTACCCGTACTAGTACCCGTACCTATACCTAGTTAGATTATGAGCTGGACTGAAGAAGCAGGTTGTTAGGCCCATGAGAAAAACTCTCTATGTGAGAGAATTATTGGGAATTGATTCCTGAAGGTGTTAAATTGCAGCTACAGGGCTCTAAGACTTCCTGTTTGGCCTGTTGTTGAAGCATGGAAAGGAAGTGGGGAAACCGAAGGACTGTTGAGCAGAGAAGGGGCACACTTCATGGGGTGGGATAGGCATGTGGGGAATGAGGGACTGTAGGATGTTAGTTTGAGTTGGAACTTGTGACAAAGTCTTTCCTGTTGTTTGAGATACATCAGCCTGGTTAGGAATCCCTTTATCTGGGTGGAGTTTAGTCCTAGCTTGGGGGTGACCCACTGCTAAGAGTGATGAGCAACATGGTCTAAGGTTGGGAGGTTCGTGGAATGTCTACATGCAATTGGTGATATTTTTACCAAGATAAGTGTCCATTTTGTGTTAAATTGCATGTTGCATTATTATGTATGCGTTTATTTTTATGGGTTATTCTTGTGTGTGTTGCAGGTGTATTTTTATTATTATTCTGTATGAGTCTGTGCATTTGCAGAATGTATTTGTCTATTTTAAGTTTTATATATAAAGTTCCGCAAGAGTTTCTGTGTGTATATGTTTTAATTTTTTATACGGTTCAAATATTTTTACGTGGCATGGCCCAGTTGGATGTTGGGGATGTCACATGAAACTTCCCTAATGCTAATCCAATATCTTTAAGAGAAGTTTCACCCCAGAAATGCAAGGTCATATCCGGAAGTCTGACCCAAAATGGAGCAGAAGAGAGAACAATAGTTAGAGGATTGAAGTAAGGAGTCCAAGGCATCATACACAAACCCAAGTTTCCCCAAAAGCAGGGGCAAGAGTCAAGGATTAGATCCCTATCTTCTACAAGATCAAACTCGACAATGAAGAAACCTTTCGAACATGGGTGAATGATCAAATCTTCCTTAATCAGAGGCTTCCAATGGGATGAGATCCAACCATTGAGATCCACAAGTCGTGGCCAAAGCCCGTTGAACCGATAGATTAAATCATTTACCCAAAAATAATTTTCCTCATCTTTAGCTTCTTGGCCCATGAGAAGAGAAATCGTTGGGGCTTCTTGAACTGAAAATGGAGTAGAGGGGAGAGACTGGGCTAATATGTGAGATTTAACAGCCTCATTGAAAGAAACTGAGGCACTACCCATAAGACCGAAAGAAGGAGGAACACATGGCTTAGCAACAATGCAAGGTTGAGCAATACCACGACGAGGACTGGAGCCCGATCCACTGTGGATGGAAGTCGATGTTTCCATGAGGGAGAAAATAGCTACGACTAAGAGGTCGAGTTGCAGAAGGAAAGGCGGCTTGGGCTAAACCCTAGCCGCAATTGCGGCCATGAAGCACAGGAGCGACATCTTTTTTTCTAAAAGATTTTGTGTTGTTAAAATAGTTTTAAATCCTCATTGAACGTTAACCCACTACCACCATTATATAATTATAATTATATATATTTTTAAATATCAAATACTTTATTAGTAATTTTTTTTACTTATTATAATCAATAATTAATTAAATAATTTTCGTGCGAAAATATGGTTGATTATGGAAAAAATATTAAAAATGTTATATTTAGAAATTTAATCTTATATGAAGTAACTTTCTATAGATTTCAAAAATCTAGCTTTTTACATTATTTTTTCCACTATTTTCCAATTAATTATTAAGCATCTTGCATAATCTAAATTATTATATATTGTTAAAAACATAAATATTATTATTTAAATAGTTGAAAATTATTTAAAAAATACCAAAAATATAAATATTTATTCATATTATTACATGTTCAAAATTTTGTATTTTTTTTTTTCATAGTAATGATTTTTTTCCATATTTAAAATTTTGTATGCTTACTTTTCACATTATATGAATGGCATTTTACGTATATATCATTTCAATAAAACATATACTCCCAACTTAAACTAATTAAATGGCATTTTACGTATATATCATTTCAATAAAACATATACTCCCAACTTAAACTAATTAAACTAATCCACTAAATTATAAAACATTGATCTTTTATATACGAAACAAAATTTTTATTTATTATAATCGTAATAAGTTAAGTATTTTCTAACTTTTCAAAATTTATAATAACTCATTCCCAATATATTTCACATTTTACGTATATATCATTTCAATATAACATATACTCCCAACTTGATTTTATTGAAATGGTACTCCTTAAAAATCTCCACTTAAAATTGGTCCCAACTTGATTTTATTGAAATTATACACCTTAAAAATCTCCACTTAAAATTGGTTTTGGTTTGTTTAAATTAAATAAACTAATCCACTAAATTATAAAACATTGATCTTTTATATATACAAAATTTTATTTATTATAATCGTAATAAGT
>JASDQU011402793.1:12578-23625 GCA_032191745.1 Picea mariana | reverse complement strand
CATTCCATCATCATTCACTCACTCATTCAGTTGTCCTCCATACCCTTCTGTTACTATCACTGTACATGTACCCGTACTAGTACCCGTACTTATACCTGGTTAACTTATGAGCTGGACTGAAGAAGCAGGTTGTTAGGCCCATGAGAAAAACTCTCTATGTGAGAGAATTACTGGGAATTGATTCATGAAGGTGATAAATTGCAGCTATAGGGCTCTGAGACTTCCTGTTCGACCTGTTGTTGAAGCATGGAAAGGAAGTGGGGAAACCGAAGGACTGTTGAGCAGAGAAGGGGCACACTTCATGGGGTGGGATAGGCATGTAGGGAATGATGGACTGTAGGATGCTAGTTTGAGTTGGAACCTATGACAAAGTCTTTCCTGTTGTCTAAGATACATTAGCCTGGTTAGGAATCCCTTTATCTGGATGGAGTTTAGTCCTAGCTTGGGGGTGACCCACTACTAAGAGTGATGAGAAACATGGTCTAAGGTTGGGAGGTTTGTGGAATGTCTACACGCAGTTGGTGATATTTTTACCAAGATAAGTGTCCATTTTGTGTTAAATTGCATGTTGCATTATTATGTATGCGTTTATTTTTAATGGTTATTCTTGTGTGTGTTGTAGGTGTATTTTTATTATTATTCTGTATGAGTCTATGCATTTGCAGAATGTATTTGTCTATTTTAAGTTTTATATATAAAGTTACACAAGAGTTTCTTTGTGTATATGTTTTAATTTTGTATACGGTTCACATATTTTTACGTGGCATGGCCCAGTTGGATGTTGGGGATGTCACATGAAACATCCCTAATGCTAATCCAATATCTTTAAGAGAAGTTTCACCCCAGAAATGCAAGGGCATATCCGGAAGTCCGACCCAAAATGGAGAAGAAGAGAGAACAATAGTTAGAGGATTGAAGTAAGGAGTCCAAGGCATCATACACAAACCCAAGTTTCCCCAAAAGCAGGGGCAAGAGTCAAGGATTAGATCCCTATCTTCTACAAGATCAAACTCAACAATGAAGAAACCTTTCGAACATGGGTGAATGATCAAATCTTCCTTAATCAGAGGCTTCCAATGGGATGAGATCCAACCATTGAGATCCACAAGCCGTGACTAAAGCCCATTGAACCGATAGATTAAAGCATTTACCCTAAAATAATCTTCCTCATCTTTAGCTTCCTGACCCATGAGAAGAGAAATCATTGGGGCTTCTTGAATTGAAAACGGAGTAGAGGGGAGAGACTGGGCTGAGATGTGAGATTTAACAGCCTCATTGAAAGAAACTGAGGCAGTACCCATAGGACCGAAAGAAGGAGGAACACATGGCTTAGCAATAATGCAAGGTTGAGCAATACCACGACGAGGACTGGGGCCCAATCCACTGCGGATGGAAGTCGATGTTTCCATGAGGGAGAAAATAGCTACAACTGAGAGATCGAGTCGCAGAAGGAAAGGCGGCTAGGGCTAAACCCTAGCCGCAGTTGCGGCCGTGAAGCACAGGAGCGACATCTTTTTTTCTAAAAGATTTTATGTTGTTAAAATAGTTTTAAATCCTCATTGAACGTTAACCCACTACCACCATTATATAATTATAATTATATATATTTTTAAATATCAAATACTTTATTAGTAATTTTTTTTACTTATTATAATCAATAATTAATTAAATAATTTAGTGCGAAAATATGGTTGATTATGGAAAAAATATTAAAAATGTTATATTTAGAAATTTAATCTTATATGAAGTAACTTTCTATAGATTTCAAAAATCTAGCTTTTTACATTATTTTTTCCACTATTTTCCAATTAATTATTAACCATCTTGCATAATCTAAATTATTATATATTGTTAAAAACATAAATATTATTATTTAAATAGTTGAAAATTATTTAAAAAATATCAAAAATATAAATATTTATTCATATTATTACATGTTCAAAATTTTGTAATTTTTTTTTCATAGTAATGATTTTTTTCCATATTTAAAATTTTTTATGCTTACTTTTCACATTGTGTGAATGGCATTTTACGTATATATCATTTCAATAAAACATATACTCCCAACTTAAACTAATTAAACTAATCCACTAAATTATAAAACATTGATCTTTTATATACGAAACAAAATTTTTATTTATTATAATCGTAATAAGTTTAAGTATTTTCTAACTTTTCAAAATTTATAATAACTCATTACCAATATATTTCACATTTTACGTATATATCATTTCAATATAACATATACTCCCAACTTGATTTTATTGAAATGGTACTCTTTAAAAATCTCCACTTAAAATTGGTCCCAACTTGATTTTATTGAAATTATACACCTTAAAAATCTCCACTTAAAATTGGTTTTGGTTTGTTTAAATTAAATAAACTAATCCACTAAATTATAAAACATTGATCTTTTATATATACAAAATTTTATTTATTATAATCGTAATAAGTTTAAGTATTTTTTAACTTTTCAAAATTTATAATAACTCGTTACCAATATATTTCTTAGATCTGATGTATTCAAATTTGGACATCAACGATAGTATATGTATATAAATTAAGGAATTTCCATGTTATTTTTGAATTTGTATTAAATTTCTGCACAAGCAGTAATTCGTTGTTGAGGTGCTTTTAAGTTTTCAATGCAGTATCTTTATGGCTTTATTTTAATTTCGAAAGTCCAATTCAAGTGTGCCACTATTTCGAGGTTATTAACTTTGATCAAATTGATAAAAAATGAGTCTTGATGCATGTGACATTTGTTTGTTAATTTTATTGTTAATATTGTATATGGAAAAACAATGTTGCATTACAGTTTGTTAATTTTATTATCAATATTGTAAATGGAAAAGAAACTATCTTCTTTGAAATGATATTTACAGTGTTTTTTTATAATTAAAATCAATTAAATGTCTAAGAGTTTTTATTAATATCTTTAACCATCAAATTCAAAACAATATTTTAAAATTTTTAAAGTTAACATAAATTAAATTTTTATTAATATCTTTAACAATCAAATTCAAAACAATATTTTAAAATGTTTATGGTTAACATGAATTAAATGTCATGAGCTTTTATTCAATATGTTCAACAATCATATTCCCATAAGTAAATTATGCTCTAATATTGCCATCCAACTCACATTTCAAATTCCACTTCGAGAGAATATTTTTGAATTACATTAATTTATGTACATAATTTCCAACTTCATGAATTCATTTTATTTTATATTTTCAATGAATGTTGGTTGTATGAATGTGTCACTACTTCCAAACATACACTTAATCAGGGATGTGAGTATTAATGGAGAAATTACAAGTGGTTAAATTATTTTTTAAGTTTATGAGTGTTTTTTTTTAAATAAAAAAAAGTTTTATTTCTTCAAAATTCTCTCATGACAACATTGTATAATAATGCATCGTACAATATGTCGAGACAACTGCTGAGTAGGGTATGCCTGTGTAGTTGTTCCTTCATGTCCCTACACATCTTGAAGATGAGTTCCAAACGTTTTGGTGAGAGGAAACAAGTGGAGCGCGAGTCCCAGTCCGGAGCTGTGGAGGGTGGTGGGGGGGATCTCCATTAGGCAGTCGTCCGACGAGATTTCTTCCTGAATGGTGCAAGTTTCCCAGTTCGAGGTACCACTTGCAACGTGGAAGGAATGGCTAGTGCTTGGTGGGTCATGGGGGTTTGGAATAGAGTACAAAAGGGAGGCCAACAAAATGATAATCGGCTCTGCAGGAATCTCTTCTTTTACAAAGGCCATTGGAGGCTCATCATTCCCCCTGTCCTGACGGACCAGAGAGGTCAAAGGTGCCTGGGTGAAGTGAAGAAGCCTTATTTTCCTAGCAGCGTAGATGTAATACAATGGCCCTCTCTTGGGCTTTCCACGCTCTTGAGGCATGGTCGTCGAGTCAATCCAGATTTTGAGTGGGCAGAAAACTTGCAGAGGGGGGGAGAGCAGCTGGAGCAGAGCCAAAACACAAGAATTGAACCAGAGTCAAAAGGTAAGAGCCATAACATACCCAGAGTAAATGGAAGGGCATCAGAGGAGCTAAAGGGACCTTGCGTGTGCCTCTCGTACCCATCACCGTCTGCCAACCTTGCTACACTGAAGGAGCCATTAAACCAGAGTGAGAGAGTTGTATTGCCTGCTCATATGAACTTTGAATGTTGTCCATCCTATGAGAAATGGATGTGAGGGTGACGACAGGTGTAGTTAATTCAACTATGTGCATTTTGGCTACGTGGCACCCCATCCAGGGGAGGGAAATCATGTTGAGAGATTTCCATGCACTGGAGCATCAACGGGAGCGTTGGGTAGATTTGTGCATCAATTTGGATTTTATCCTCCTTTGAGATGACACCTTCATTAGCCAGGCGATCTACAACTTTGTTGGCTTCTTGTTTCGCATGGGAGGGAATGAAAGTGAGGGTGGGTTGCAGGAGGGTGTTGAACTCTTCAAGTAGACCAAGAAGTCTCCAGCTTGGGGAGACTTTTGTTGAATTGGAGCCATTGATGATTTTTGAAACCATCGAGATGAACACCTAGGAATCCCCTTCCATTATTAGTTAATTTATGTTGTGACAGGTGGCCAGTCGTATTCTGATCCAGGTGGATATTGGTGGAAACCCACCTATTCCAACTGGCTCCTCGTGTCCATTTTTGTTCAGCACGTTCTTCTGTACTGCTTTGTAATTGTGGGTTCTACACTCATGTGGCTATCTGAAGCCCAAAACATCCTCCAGGTGGATATGGGTGGCCTCTCTCCTAATCGAACTAGCTTATTTTGTATGTTTTCATCTCAACACATCTTGTTGTACTTTAGTGGCCATTTTGGGGCCCTAAACGTTTTTTTTTTGGCTCGCCACAATCAAAATGTAGAAGGGTCAGAGTTTGATGACGTAATGTGTATTTATCTAAAATACCTTTCCAACGAGCTATCACGCGCCTAAAACAGAGGTTTTATGCAAAATTTATGACCCTAGGAAGTTGAGGTACCAAATTACACCAACTTACCCATAAGGCCCACATGACTTTTGGCGTTTCACCTTCTAGGGTTAGGTTTTTGGATGTCCAGGGTTTTGGAATTCATGAGTAATATGAAAAGGGTCTCTAGATCCTCATTGTAATCCATTCTTCTCATACGAATGCACGTATCATCCACATCTCTTCTTAGAGATAGCTACCACCATTCGAGCAAGTTTCAGTTCTGCAGTTTTATAGTTTCAACCTATTTCATTATTTAATAGAAGATATTGTTCACTGGATATTTGTGTTATTCTTCCTATCTCTATGTTTATTGTGTTTAGTCTATTAATCCCTTCGTTCCTCTCCTAAATCTAGATCAGTGGTATCAGAGCGGTCTTCTCTTCATTTATTTTTCTTCGTGCATGTCCCCGATAAGATATGGGTACAAGAAGTTGGGATTCGAACCAATTGAGCCATTACAAGATCGGTCGCGCCAAGCCCGACAAAAACACATGGACGACGAAAAGAAAGATGATGGGGCAAGAGATCCTATTAAAATGTTTCTCGAGGAATCCCCCACGCGACAAAGAAACAAAATGATGGACAACTTCGTGCAGATCCTTCGACGACTGCCCACAGGAGAAGCATATTCATCAAGCAGCCATGAAACCCCCTTCAAGGTACATGTAAATTTTGATATTCCATTATTTGAAGGACTGATATATGCGGATCTTGTAGATAAATGGTTGAATCTACTCGAACGATATTTTTTGGTCCACAATTTTTCTGATAGGGAAAATATCACTTTTGCACTCCTCAAGGTCATTCCCCTTGTTAAATATTAGTGGGATACTTAATCTGAGAAAGGGGCCATGGAGGAATATACAATGTTTGTGGTGGCCCCTACATGGGATTCCTTCCAGGATGCCATTAAAGAAAAATACTACCATGTTGGAAGCTACGACAAAACAGTACACCAGATGGACCACCCTACGTCCAGAAAGGGACCAAACAATACCAGATTTCACCAATATTTTCCATACCCTATGCACCAAATTGGGTATCAAAGACTTTGAGCGTCATCTGGTGCTCAAATACCACGATTTTTTGCATAGATACATTGAAACAGTAATGAAGTTCCTGGAAATCGCCTCATTGGGCACGACTTATAGATATGCTGTCAAGATAGAGCATAAATTGAAGCAAAAACAACGACAGTTTGGATCTACAAACCCCTCACATCCAAAGTAGGGAAAAGGAAGCCCCAACCCACATAGCAAGGGACCAAGTCAAGATGGCCACGCTTAGGACAATCCGTCCAAGCCGCAACACAAGAAGGACATGGGAAAATGGTGTGAGTAGCATAAAGTCCTTGGCACAACACCGGCAAATTCCACTCCAGGAAGTCCCTCGTGGCCGAGCTGAAGGATTCTGAGTCAGAAGAGGATTTTGATTCTGAGTCAAATCCTGAAGGAGGGAAGAGAATTATCGATGCTGAACCCAGTGCCACTGTCACTACCACCAAAGTCAAACCAAGCAAACCAGAAGAACAAGTGGAAGGAGAACGCCTCTTTCACTCACAGATGTGGGTCAAGGGAATCCAATTCATGTCATTTTCTACAATGGTAGTCAGAAGAACCTGACTTCAGCAGAGCTCTTCAAGTCGATGGACCTGCCAACGACACCACACCCACAACCCTACACCATCAACTGGCTTCGTCAAGGAATAGATCTCCATGTCAGCCAACAGTGTCGTCTTCCCTACGACATCAAACCTTTCAAAGATGAAGTACTGTGTGATATTTCTCCCCTTGAAGTTTGTGATGTTCTTTTAGAACAACCATATCTATGGAAGCATCATGCTGTGTATGGGTCTAGACCCCGGAGTGTTATTATTACTTTGGGTAGACAATTGTACATGATCCCAGAGGTGGTACCGCCTACTGCTATTTCTTTAATCTCTACTAAGAAATGCAGTAAGGTCATTTCACAGATCAAGAAGTTTGTATTCTTTGTGATCCATGCTCACAGTAATCAAAAGGTCACCGCCACATGCGTGGCCTATACAAAACGCTTCTATTTGCAACAGAAGCAAGGGGACAAGATTGTGGAAGAATACAGATACATCTTTGCCTCACCTATAGGGGTACTGACACACTACCAAGTCAAGCATCCAATTGATCTATTCCTCGATGCACCTCTACCTAATGGACCAATCCATCGATGCTCACTGATGGAGAATGATGAAATCAGGCGTCAGATCCAAGATATTCTTCAAAAGGGGCACATCAAATCCAACTCCTCCCCTTGAGGAAGACTGATTGTACTGGAGTAGAAGAAGGATGGGACTTGGCGACTTTGCATTGATTACAGAGCCTTAAACAAAATCACAGTCAGGAACCGCTACCCCATTCCCAGGATTGATGGCCCTCTTGAACAACTCAAGGGGGAAAAGTTATTCAGCAAGATTGACCTGAATTCTAGCTACCACCAAGTTCCCATCCAAGAAACTGATGTCTGGAAGACAACCTTCAAGTCTAAAGAAGGTCTCTACGAATGGCTAGTCATGCCCTTTAGCTTAACAAATGCACCAACCACTTTCATGAGGTTGATGGATAATGTATTGAGACCCTTCATCAAATCCTTTGTGGTAGTATATTTGGATGACATCCTCATCTTCAATAGAACGTGGGAGGAGCGCATGCGACATATTCAATAGGTTTTGAGACTCTGTGACAACACAAGCTTTATGATAACTTGGAAAAATGATCTTTTGGCATGAACAAAGTCCAATACCTAGGCTACATTGCTGATGAACATGGGGTACATGTTGATCTAGCTAAGATCCAAGTCATCCATGACTGGCCAGCCCCGACCACATTGACTGAGTTTCAGAGCTTCTTGGGACTAGCCAATTTCTACTGATGGTTTGTGTTGGGATTCTCCCATATTGCATGGGCCCTCAGCTAGGTGACCAAGGGTGGTGATAGGGACAATTTCGTGTGGGGGAAGGAGAAACAATGATCATTCGATGATCCAAAGCATCTCTTGTGCTCAACTCCAGTACTCTCCTTGCCCAATCTGCAACAACCATTCGATATTGAGACTGATGCATCTGAATATGCGGTGGGCATAGTTATCACTCACCACGAGCATCCTGTGGCCTACCATAGTGAGACACTATCCGATACTGTCCGGAAATACCCCACCTATGACAAGCAAATGTATTCCATTGTACAAGCCTGCTATCAATGGAAACATTACATTCTAGGGAAAGAGACGATCATACACACTGATCACAAGCTTCTACAGTTCATACAAACATAGGGGAAATTGTAGAACGACCACCATCACAAGTGGTCCACCTACCTACAACAGTTCCATCTCAACATCAAGTATAAAACATGTATCTCCAATCGTGTCGCTTACTGCCTCAGTCGACCTCCTATGTCTGCACTCACCACTGTGCTCCATTCCTGTGGACATGAAGCATCTAAGTGGCCCCAACTTTATCAACAAGATCCAAACTTCGCCACCACATACAAGCTCTTGGGTACAAGCGCAACTGTCACTGATTTTCACATTCAGGAAAGACTCTTATGCCACCTGTTCCATCTCTGTGTTCCTACAAGAGAGCATGCAAAGCTGATTTTAGAATCTCACTATAGTTGGGTGGCAGGACATTTTGGCATAGAGAAAACTATGGCCATTCTTTAGAAACATTTTTATTGGCCAAAACTTTGACAGGACGTCAACAAGTATATCATATCTTACACTGCCTGTGCCATTTCCAAGCCAGCCATCAAGAAGCAAGGCTTATACACCCCTCTTCCTATTCTCGAGCAACCGTGGGAAGCCATATCAATGGATTACATGTCTGTTTTTCCATCCACTAAGAAAGGAAATGACTGCGTGTTTGTGGTCATTAATCATTTTTTGAAGATCGCCATCCTCATAGCCTGTAAGAAGACTGTCACAATGGAAGATATTTCCAAGCTCTTCTTCGAACGAGTTTGGGTCCACTTTGGGATACCACAGACCATCATCTCCGACTGAGGCAGTAGGTTCACCAACACCTTTTGGTCGAGTCTTTGGTCTCTATTGGACACCAAGCTCACAAAATCCACTGCTTTCCACCCCCAAACCGATGGCCAAATAGAGGTCACCAATCAGATGATTGTGTACATCCTATGCATGTACAATTCTAAGCATCCTCGTACATGCGATGAGAGTCTCCCATATGTTCAATACATTTACATTAGGGCTCTCTATAGTTCCACCGACCATATCCCATTTCAGGTGGGTCTGGGATTCCAACCCTTGGGACCCATTGATGTTGCACTTCCTCTTGCCACTGCACAGACACAATCTTCCCCTAATCAGTATGCGGTCTACAAAGCCACTAGATTCATTGAGTGGATTCATCACATCCCCCAATAGGTCCAGGATATTTTTCATAAATCCAATGCTAAGTACAAGTAGCACCATGATCAACACAGGGTACCACACCAGTTTCAGGTTGGCGACAAATTATGGTTACATTTGCAGAAGGAGCGTCTCAGCGGGCCCCATTGGAAGCTTCTCCCACTTCATTATGGGCCTTATACTATCACCAAGGCTATGGGTAGCAATGCTTTTGAGATCAACACTCCACCCTTCCTTGGTCTACATCCAGTATTCAATGTGGACCTCCTTCAACCATATTTTCCACCATTATTGGACACCTCTGAGATCGCAGAACAATTGAGACCAACAGAACTCAACCATGACTGCATGGAACAAGCATCCACTGATCAGATAGTGGACACATAGGTCAAGGGCACTTGCTAGTAGCGGATCCAGCTTTATCGAGTTGTCAAGGTAGGGAAACTCCTACACCAAGGCAAGTGGTTCACCCATGGCGAAATACAAAAGAAGTTTCCTCACCTGATGGGGGAACTCAACACAATGGAGAAATTTTATTCCTAAGGGGGGAGGATTGATCCAGGTGGATATTGGTGGCCACCCACCTATTCCAATTGGCTCCTCGTGTCCATTTTTGTTCAGCACATTCTTCTGTACTTCTTTGTAATTGTGGGTTATACACGCCTGGGGCTGTCTGAAGCCCCACCCATCCTCCAGGTGGATACAGCTAGCCTCTCACCTAATCCAATTGGATTATTTTGTATGTTTTCATGTCAACACATCTTGCTGTACTTCCGGGGCCATTTTGGGGCCCTAAACATTGTTTTTTTGGCTTGCCACAATCAAATTGTAGACAAAGTTAGAGTTTGATGGAAGAATGTGTAGTTCTCTGAAAGACCTTTCCAATGGGCTATCACGTGCCTAAAACATAGGTCATATGAAAAAAGTTACGACCCTAGGAAGTTGAGGTACCAAGTTACACCAACTTAACCATAAGGCCCACATGAATTTTGGCGTTTCACCTTCTAGGGTTAGGTTTTTGGATGTCTAGGGTTTTGGAATTCATGAGTAATATGAAAAGGGCCTATGGAGCCTCATTGTAATCCATTCTTCTTAGAATGATGCACATAGCAGTCACATATTTTTTCAGAGATAGGTACCACCATTCAAGCAAGTTTCAGTTATGTAGTTTTACAGTTTCAACCTATTTCATTATTTAATAGAAGATATTGTTCACTAGATATTTGTGTTATTATTCCTATCTCTGTGTTTATTGTATTCAGTCTATTAATCAGTTCGTTCTGCTCCTAAATCCGGATCATATTCCCTTGATGAGACTCCATAGTTCTACTACATTGTTTGTGTTGAGTCCCAGGTGGCCTACTATGGTATGTAGAATTCATCCAGAACTATCTCGGAGGAAAATTCCAAAGCATGTCGATCCTAGATTACCCTTTGAAGAGCCATCAAAATTTAGTTTAACAAAGCCTTGTGGGGGGGGGACTCTAGGAAGAGGGGATGCGGGTCTGAATTCCAAGAAGAGGGGGTATTTGAAGGGGATGGATAGGGAGGTTCAGCTACCAGGTTGAGAGGATAAGGATTTCAGAGGGATTGCACTAAACATCCTCAGGTGTCCAATGGCTAGCTCTAGCGATTTCCTGAATAAGA